>JADRCD010220409.1:20971-31682 GCA_019843815.1 Montemys delectorum
GATAGATAGATAGATAGATAGATAGATAGATAGATAGATAGATAGATAGATAGATAAAGATAGAAAGAGGGAGGGAGGGAGGGAGAAAGAGAGATTCATTGAAGGGGATTTTTTTTAGAATGACTTATGGGCTATGATCTTGCTAGTCCAAGAATGGCTGCCTCCTAACAGAAAGGACAGTCATTCAGTAGCTATTCAGTCCATGAAGCTGGATATCTCAGTTGTTCTTCAGTCTACGCTGAAATCTGGAAGAAGTGAGTCTAATACTAAGCAAAGTAATGTCTCGCAGTGGGATAGATGAACTTGCTATTGAGAGGACAAGCAGGCAAAGGTTTCCTTCTTCCATGTCTTTTTATGTGGGATGCCACTAGAAACTGTGGCCCAGACTTAGGGTGGCCCTTCTGACCCCAACTGATTCAATGGACACACCCTTTCACAGGTATGCTCAGATGCTTTGATTTGAATGGATCTCAGGTGTGGTAAGGATGACAGCCAAGATTACCTATCACAAACAGCAAACACTCTTAACCACCGGGCCATCTCTATAACTCCCTAAACCTTTTCTATGAAAAGTCAGAAAATATTTCATGCTACAGGAGGTCATAGGGTCCCTGTGGGAACAATTTAACTCTCTTGTCATATAGGCACAGCCATAGACAGTCATGGACATGTGTGACCATGTATGTGTTTCAATAAAACTTTACTGACAAAAGCAGACAAAAGGCTATAGTATCCTAAGGGTACTTTAGACAACTGACCCCTTGGAAGTAGAGGCTGAAAAAAATGATAAAAAATTTTTTGAATTAAATTTCTTTCCAATGGGAATGTTTATCATATATGCTACTACGCTATATAATGACAATTTCCTAAAAGGATGTTGAGCAAGAACTCACCCTGCCCCATAGTCCAGAAGCAATAGTAGCAATGGACATGTACATCCAACCTACTACAGGTGAAGAGGCACTGTTCCAAAGACCTGATGTGTGATATTTACTCATTTAGTTCTTACAGCAATCTTGCCAAGAAGGTACTACTATAGTCTCCATGTTACAGGTTAACAAACTGAAACCAAAGAAAAATGAGACACTTGACCAAGCTCCCACACTTGACTAGGCCCATCTTAAATATTACCTGAAAGGTAGCTTTCTCGGCCTGGCATCTCTGCCTTTAGACTAGATCTGTCTCCTTTACTTTGGGTCACCTGCTTCTTTCAGCCAGCCAGCATGCTACTATTCAAAGAGTGTCTGCAGACTTAACTTCTCTCATCAAGTTTCAAGGCTAAAGTTTCAGAGCTATGTCATTGCTCTAACCCTGCACTCATACTGAATTCAAGGATAGCACCACCTAGGACAGACCCCCCCTACACAGGAAGTTAGGTCCTGGTTCTTTCTCCCAGGCCCATGCCCCCAAGAAATAAGACTCAGACTCATAATATATTTACAAATACTTGGCCACATAGCTAGGCTCTTCTCTGATTAGACTATAATTTAAAATAACCCATTTATTTTAACCTACAATCTGCCACATTGCTGGTTACCTGTGCTCAGGTACCATGCATCTGTCTCCTCGAATCTTCCCAGGTGAATCTCCTGCCTGGTTCTATCCCAGAATTCTCTCTGTCTCCTGGATGTCCCACCTTCTATCCTACCCTTTGCTGTGGACCATTGGGTTACTTGACAGGTTAAACATCCATACAATACACAGATGTTCTCTCTATAATTCCTCTTTTTAGTCCAATAAAAGACTCCTTTTTTTTTCCCAAATATGATTTAAATTGGTTGCACCACAGTTGGAGGCTGAGTCTAGCCTGTTGGTATGACCACTGTACTGAATTTTGTCCTAAAGGCTTGAGTTAGTTCAGGACTTTGTAGAGTACTTAAATTTAAGTTATTCTGCTTTGACCTGTACAACCATAAAGATTGGGCCAGGGGGCCCAACTGGACTGGGTTATATGGGAAGAAGTGTCTAGACACATGGAGATGGGAGAAGAAAGCAAAGACACAGTGGGCCGGGCTTTTCTCAGAAACGTGGTTCTGGGGGAGAGAAGATTCTGTTTTTCTTTTGCCTCAGAAGTGAGGGCACAGGAAACAAGCTCAGTTACAAAAGAGACACTTAATTACTCCATATAAAGTCCACTCCTGGTCATCCGAGGAGTCTTGGATTCTGAAGTATTCTAAGGAGGGAGGAAGCCAGGATTAGTCACAAAGACGTGGTCTCAAGGCTCAAGCCCTGATGAAATCCCTCTGAGGAAGATGGTGTTGGACAACGATTGGGTGGGGTTTGGTTCAGAGAGGTTTTTCTTTTGTGCCTGTGTCCTAGGAAAAGTTATTCAGCTTTGAAGTTTTAAATGAAAGAAAGATGACAGCTAAGTCACACACATAACTAGATCCAGAGGACAGGAGGTTCAGCTCTCTCAGAAAACCAAGGGGATCGGGAGGTCCATTTCCCTGGGGGGAAAAACGCACAAAGCTGGGTTGGGGACAGTTGATTCTCTTGTAAAAGTGGACAAGGGCTCCATTCCCAATGACCCCACCATCTGCACCACTGGCAGCAATACAAGTTCAAGTAATAAGGAGAAGGTGATGGGGAGGCCCTGGGCAGGGATGGTACTGGAAATTCTATCCTGGTAATTGGTCCCAGCTAATAAATGAGCAAAGCAGGCATCCTGAGTTATAGCCCCGGGCTCAGTGCAAGGGTTCAGTTTAACCCATCATCTAAGGATCTAGGGTGGAGGACAATAGGGCTAGCTGCTTTCTAAGACACTAGCACATCCCACACTAATGAGGACAGCTTTGTGCAATCATGTAAAAGTGTCAGCCACTAATGTCCATGTGTGAATGGATGGGCTGAATGGCTTTACAAACCAATCAAGGAACAAATGTAGTCACGCCTTGGTTTTTCAGTTGAGTTTCTGGGAATAGCTGATTGCCTGCCACTTGTAAAGCTGCTCGCCCTGAATTTCTTCTTGTTGGAGACTTAGAAGGCACTTATCATATGGCAGCTTTTTCTTTTCTCCTTTCTTTTTTCCTTCCTTCCTTCCTTCCTTCCTTCCTTCCTTCCTTCCTTCCTTTCTTCCTTCCTTCCTTTCTTCCTTTCTTCCTTCCTTCCTTCCTTCCTTCCTTCCTTCCTTCCTTCCTTCCCTCCCTCCCTCCCTCCCTCCCTCCTTTCTTTCTCTTTCTTTCTTTCTTTCTTTCTTTCTTTCTTTCTTTCTTTCTTTCTCTCCTTCTTTCTTTCTTCTTTTCATTTACTTTCTCTTTCTTCCTTCCTTCCTGTCTGCCTTCTTAAAATTTATTTTTATTTGTCTTTATTATAGACAGAGTTTAACTGTGCTGCTTTAGCTAGCTTGAAACTCACTATGTAGATTAGGCTGGCCTCAAACTCACAGAGCTCTACCTGCCTCTGTTTCCCAAGCGAAGACCTGCACACCACAGCCAACATCATATGATGGAACCCTAGCAATCACTTTATATGCACTACCTTGCTTGATCTTCCTGTCATATAAAGCAAAAGTTGTTTCTCCCCATTGATGAAAGCCCCAAGATTCAATATTATAATGCTCAGCACGTAGAAAGAAAATCTAAATAAAGAAAGGTAAATATTTAACAGACAGACAGGGTGTTATATAGCCCAGGCTGGCTCCAAATGTCATAAATTGTCAAGGTTGACATTGCACTTCTGACCCTTCTGTCTCTATATCCCAAACACTAAGATTACAGGAGTGTGCTCCTGTGCTTGGTTTATTCAGGGCTAGTGCTGAACTCAGGCTCTCATCTATGATAAGCCCCTAAATAGAGAAATTACTTAATGATGGGTTTTTCTTTCTATCAGTTGAACTAGTTGGGCCCTTGAGCTTCTTGGACCTTTTTTTATTCATGCATTCATCCACAAAACCATGCCATCACATAACACCTCTGTTCCAGATATAATATCAGAAACAAGGAATCAACCACGGAACAGTATTTTCTCAAGGAACTCAGGTTACTGGTGAATGTCTACATTACCTAGACAGCACAGTCTAGTTAAAAATTGAACCAACAGGTAATTAATAGGGTAGCAAACTGCGATGTGTTGTGTAACTGTGGGCTTTTCCACTTATGTCCCAGTTCCTGAAGTAATGACCCTGAAACTTAATCATATATGAATAAATGCCTAGGCCATAAGCTTGGGCTTGTTCCCTGACTCACTTACAACTTAACTAACCCATTTATTCTATTCTATGAGGGCCACATGGCTGGTTGCCTCTTCTCAGTTTCATGTGTCTGTCTCCTCAGAGTTTGGGGCGAATCTCCTCCCATTCCTAACTCTTTCCCAGAGTTCCTCTCTCCCTACTGGAACTCCAACCTCCTATTTCCCACCTCAGCTAATAGGTCATGAGCTTTTCATTGGCAGGTGATGTTTCCATACAGTACACAAGAGATTCTCCCTACAGTATTGTGGTAGCATGCACAGTAGAGCACTGACCCACGAGACACTATGGGCTCAGTGAGACATGGTCTGCCATACTTAGGAATTGAAGAAGATTTTAAACACTCATACTGTCATGTTCTAGATGACATATAGATATGCAACTTGGTCATTCCTTCCCTGAAGATGGCCTTTTCCTGATTCTCAGAGACCTCAAGTGAATTTAATTCTATGGGTTTCATAACATCTTGCTGCTTATTTTCTTCTAAATAAGAGTGGCCTCTGCATCTGAGCCAGGCCTTGGGTCCTGGGTCAGCATGTTTTAGGGAAAACTTACCCATCCGCTCCAAATTTGAACCATCAACTAGCTGAGCAGATGGAAATAATGTCTTTTGAAGATTTTTGCCAGTAACCACACATCCCTAAATCATTATTAAGCCCTTGTCTTCTCTGTGGCTGGGCACTGAGGGCAAGTCACAAAGTCGTCATGGGACACAATGAGCTATTGACAGCTGCTATGTCTGTTTATAAGAGGCTACTTGGTTCTCTTCCAGCAACTCAGGTCCTTTGTGATGGCTGGTTCCCCCAAAGAAGGATAAATGTGATTTCTTAATTCTCAACTCAGTGCTTCACCATGATTGTTTTTATTTGATTCTATTTAACCTAGAGTTCAATTCACCACTAATTTTAACCCATCTACACTAAGAAGGAACATGTAGTTACAGATAACCCCTCTTGCCACAGTAACCACAAGCAATATTAAGTATGGTCCCTTGTGTGCACTTTGTCCACACAAATACTGAGGGGTAAACCAAGAAGATTGCTGCACATTCTTTTTCTCAAAACCTTCATATCTGTTTATTTTCCCCTCCTGATAGTTCAGCTTCTTTCTTTTTACTGGGAAGGGAAAATATGTATCTAACATAATGTTCATCATGGAATATTTTTAATTATACAAAAGTTTAAAATATTTTTTGTCACTATAGTAGATGGTGGTCAATGCAGAGACTCATAACTATTCAAATGTTAAGATTAACTGACTGAGAATGCTCAGCCCCAGAGATAGGATGTCTACCCTATCCACCCTATTGCCAAGGCTCAGGGAACATCTTCAAAGGGGGTTAGAAAGACTGTAAGAGCCAGGAATGGGTTGGAGTGCTGTGAAATGCTGTCTTCGGGAAATGACATGTCTCGTGTCACACCGAACTCATGATGTCCTGTGGTTCTCTGTGCAAGATCTAGCCAGTCAAAAGACAAACATGGAGGAGTGAGAAGCTGCCAGGAAGATTTCACCTCCTACTGTAGGCTTAGATTTTCTTAAAAAAAATACTTTAATAAGGTTTCTCAAACACTTCAACCCTTCTTCTAGTCCACAGTCCAAAGGTAGGAAAGAAAAAACGGTAAGTAGGACAAGAGGATGTGGACCTGTTTAGAAGTATTTCTTTGAGCTGATTCCAATCTCTGTTGTCTAAGTACCAAAAATCCAGTTCAAAAGTGTCACCAAACACAAATCAGCAGCAGCTGCACAATCCAGCAGAAACAGCCAGGTCTCCCCCAAACTAGCAGGAGTCAGTGGGAGTGACTAGAACTAGTCAGAATACCAGAAGGAGTTCTCTGCTGTCCCTCTCTTAACAGAGTGAAGATCAGCGAAGATGCAAGACCAATGAAGTATTGCACAGCTAGAATTGCAAGAAATCACTGTCTGGGGGTCTTACTTATATATTTTTCAGACATCATGTGTCCTCTCACAGGTCTGCTTTAGTAAATCATCACATGAATTGGCTTCAGCAAAGCTTTCCATGACATAGCCAGAAAATTTCACTTCATCCACTGAGGCGAGCAATATTGCCAGTTGTAAATGTACCTTTTATTCATCAGATGCAATTGTCACCTTGGAGGCTTATTGCATTCACCCTTTGAAGCTCTTCCTAAGCTTTGGCTGGCTGGTTCAACTCAACTGTTCTGGCCCAAACTCCTCTCCAAGCTGACTGATTCAATCCAGCTTTTCTCGGCTTCTCACTGAATTGTTCTGCTTGGCTTCAAATTAACTCTGGCAATTTGTTTTAATCTTCTGGCTCCTTGTTACTCCCTGGCTTCAACTGCCTCTGCTGCCCTGGACTGAACTTCACAAACTCAACTCTGCTATACTACACTGCCTAACTCTGTGCCCTTAAATAACCTTTCTTTCATGTCTGTTCTCCTGAGAGATGAGTATATCTTATCTGACTCACGCATAAAATCTTTCTCTGATTCATCACTTTGTCTGCCACTCAACTAGACATCACTTTCAAACATGACTGCTTCCTTCTACAAACTAACTTTACCTTTATTGTTTGGGATTAAAGATATGTACTAAGGGTGTGTCTGTATTCCAGCCAGAGGAGTTAAAGGTGTATCATTCCACCTGAATCACACAGATCTAGAGGGTCTTTGGATGTGATCTCTTGCCAAAGCAGCCATGTTGCTAGATTAAAGTTTCTCTCCAACCAGTCTTCATACACTGATGGTCTTCTGGGAGAGGGAATGTTACTTTTGTGTGTCAGGAGTGGCCACTGATAGTTGCCCATGTTCCAGTATAGTCTCATGTATATACGGACAACTCTAACTGGACCCAGTAAGTTAAAAAAAAAAATGAAAATAAACAAGAATAAAGTTGTGGGGGGGTGATGTGTTGGGGGAATTGAAGTGGAATGTGAAAGGTGCAAATTCATATATGCATGACATATGTTATATGCATGCATGACATTTTCATAGAGTAAACAAAAATCTTAGACAGGAAAAGCTAGGATGCCATTGATGATGGATCCAGTTTTAAACAATTTTGCACGCATATTCTATGGTAATATAAATATAAGTCAGTTTAAATTTGATCTTGTGTGCAGGGCTTGGGGGAGTTGCAGAGATGAGGTCCCATCGGTTTTCCTAAATGATTCCTTTTGTGAGAAGACATCAGTGTTCAACTCTGACCAACAAACCCTGGGCATCTCGGAGCTCTGCTCAAGATACTGTCCTCGAATGTCCCAAATTCCAAAACCAAACCAAACCAAACCAGACAAACAGAAAATGAATGCGTAACTTTCTCTGTTTTCACAATTCCAAGATGCTGAATGCAGAAAATGGATAGCAAAGGGACAAAATGCTCACTTTATCCAAATCCCCACTGTTGGAATCCATACACACAGCCAAGACAGTTTTTCCTCTCTGCTCACTTAAGGAAAACAACAACAACAACAACAACAACAACAACAACAACAACCACCCTGCATTGCACTAGACTTATAGCCTGGCTTGCAAATATTCTCCCATTATTGGTGCTCTTAGGCATTATCCTTTGCAATGGTTAGCAATAATTTCCCTAATTGCCTTTTCAGAGCTTATCTAACTGAGGCTGTGCTAGGTATATACAGGATATTTCCATGTGATCTTGTTTATTATCAGCAATGCCAACCTCCCATGGATGCAGAACCTCGAATTTTTTTTTTTTTTGCATGGGTGTGGGCTTCTTTAAGAAACATAGAAAGTGAGATGAGTCAAACACATATGGGCATGGACTCTTTAAGGGATAATTACCCAGAGTCCTTTAATGCAGCTCACAGTTGACCAGTTGTGTTTTAGATGGATGGTTACGTTGCTTCTAAAGAACTCAAAAACCTACACCCTCTGATAATGGTGGTTGTCAGGTCCTGGCCCCAGTCCTGAGGCACAGTGGGAAATCAAGGGGCCGATGCACCCCATTCTCTTCTGGCCCTTGCTACTGTCGGGTGTATATCTGCACACTCACTCACCTTGTCACACTGACACTTGCTGACTGGAACTGTGAATAAGGGTGTCAGAGAGCAAAACTTTAATAAACTTCCCTCTGGAAAGTGCACATTTGGAAGAGGGACTAAAAGCCCTCCACTTGGGCTCCAGGACCAGCTTTGATGGAGAGAGGCTCCTAGGTCTGCTAGAGGACTGTGGGCTTCCCCAGCAGGGTCCAAACTTAGCTCTTTTGATGTCTAAAGAAGGTTTTTGAGACACTCTCTTAACCTCTTCAGACAGGCCTCACATTTGCTTCAAGTCAAGACTGGTTTTGAACTTCCAATTCTTTTGCCTCAACCACTGACACCTGGTTTTCATGTGTCTACCTCAAGGCACTCAGTCAGTACTGAAAGCTCGGCCCTATTCATACCGCGGGCTGGGAGTTCTGCTCACTTGTACTGACCCCTGCAGGCAAATTTTAAAAAGGTGCTGACTTCCAGCCCTTCCACTAGCTGGCTAACCTGCTTTGCTCTGGCCCTGTCTACCAATGGTTGTGGTGAGCCCATAAGAGCTTCTTAAAACAATAGACTGGCCTGCACCAGGAACTTCAGTAACTAGCTGGATTAAGGGATTGAGTCCATTCTACAGTGTGGCCCTGGCTTGTTTTATAATGAAAATACCAGCCCTCCCAGTTGTGTCTCAGGACAAGTGTTGAGGGAACTTGCCCTGTATGAGATGGAATCCAGTGGTGGTCATTCTTATAAGGACACTCTTCAGAGGAAGGAAAAGCAACCTTACAAACTGAAAACTTACTCTCAGGACCCTATCCAGGAACGAACGTCTACTGCCTCTCCCTTACCCAGGTCTAGCAGCTCCTGGACAAGTTTCCAGGGGATTAGACCCCTGGGTGTCTGCATCATCCACAAGCCTGGAGCTTCCTCTGGGAAGAGCTGCCTGGTGGCTGTGCAGGTGTCACTTCCTGTTATGGCAGCTTCTTCGGGGCTCTGTAAGCCTGCGCTTTCAAACTGTATAATTGAATTATCAAAATAAATCTCATTGATTTTTAGGTGAGTCTATGAGTTTGTGTTGGGCCACATCTATAGCTACCCTAGGCTGTAGGTTGGACACATCTTCAATTATCTGCTTCACAGCCTTCCATAGCCCCTACCTCATTGCCATGAGTGCCATCTGTTCTGTAGGCTTCAAACCAGACTCCTGCTGGTTCATGCAGGACGGGGAGAAACATTAAACTCGTCAGAAGTAAGGTATCGTAGGAGTTTTTGTAACAGCAGCACTAGGTGTGTGTGTGTGTGTGTGTGTGTGTGTGTGTTGTTTGTGTGTTTGCGTGTGTTTCTCTTAATGTATCTCTTTGTGGTGTTACAGGCGTTCAGCATATCAATTCTGGCTTCATGAATGGATTCAGTTCCAATGCAAACACCAAATTTCAATAAGTTATGACATGAAGACAATCAACTGTTGACAGCTTTGGCTTCCTTAACTATGAAATGGTAACACTCATAGTGTTACTTTAAGATTCTTGGCTTTTCATCTGAAAAAACGTATCTAGTAGTATTTCGTTTGCCTTTATAAATACACTTCTAGAGAGTCTATGCTGAGTGTTGGCAAGGTTGGGACTTCTGGTAAGAGAGGTCCGTCTTTTGGTTTTGCATGTTCTCCACCAGGGGGCGCGCACATCTTAGTAAATTAAATATTAGTCCGCTTTTTCCACAGACGTGATTTTCTCAGACTTGAGGGAAAGCGGTACTGTGGCTATGATGGTTGGTGCTGTCAACATGACGAAACCTAGAGCCACCTTGAGGACAAGCCTCTCTCCACGCCTTTGGGGGATTACTTTGACTAGGTTAGCTGATGTGGAAAAAATCGAGCTTAGCTGTAAGCAAGATCGTTCCCTGAACGGAGATCCTGGAGTATGCAGAGTGGTAGAAGCGACCTGGGGACACCTCGGACTGCAGATGCCACATGACCAGTTACTTGAAGCACCTGCTGCCTTGATTTGTTTGGCGTGATGTTCGGTATTTGAACTCTGAGCTAAATGAACTTTCCCTTCCTTAGGTAGGTTTGGTCAGGCCGTTTACCACAGCAACGACAAAAGAGGTAATACTGTGGGCACAGATTTAAAAAAAAAAAAAATGAAGCATCATGGTTTTTTTTTTTTTAAACTTCTCAGTGATTTCAAAAGATAATTTTTACTACAAAGTGATTTCAATTTGTTTTAATAAAAAAAAAAGGTTTATCTTTGCAAGTGGGTGAGCTTGTGATTTTGTTCACTGTACCAAAATGATAAGATATGGAACTAACTTTGAGGTTCCATTAGCACTGTAGCAAGCTCCGAGTTCCTTAACTTACATTCTGCTTCATAGCAGCGCTTCCTTACTCCATCTGTGCGCTCCACAAGTATAAAAGACCCTTGGAAGCATCACCTTAATGCAAGTGTGCAATTCACAACCCACAAGCCTTACTTACTTATTTACTTTTTGTTTTGTTTTGTTTTTGTTTTTTGAGAGAGAGAGAGAGAGAGAGAGAGAGAGAGAGAGAGAGAGAGAGA
>JADRCD010220409.1:37724-43132 GCA_019843815.1 Montemys delectorum
GTATTGTCTCAAATTATGAAATGACAGTACAATGTTGCCCAAGAGCCACATGATTCCCAGTGGGTGAGTGGTTTCTGATTTCTCTTTTGCAAATTTGGCATGAGTGTGTACTCTCTCAGCTCCAGTATGGGAATGTGTTTAAGAGGACACTGGCTCTTTTTTTTTTCTTTTTAATTTTTTTATTAGATATTTTCTTTATTTACATGCCATGATTTCTCCTTTCCCAGTTTCCCCTCCAATAAACAAACAAACAAATAAAAACAAGAACAAACCCTGTTGCCTCCCCCACACACACACACTTGCCAACCCACCCTCTCCCACTTATTGGCCCTGGCATTCCCCTACACTGGGGCACAGAATCTTCACAGAGCCAAGGGCCTTTCCTCCCACTGATGATCGACTTTGCAATCCTCTACTATACACATGCTGCCAAAACAATCAGTCCCTCCATGTATAGTCCTTGGTTGGTGGTTGAGTCCCTGGGAGCTCTGAGGGTACTAGTTAGTTCATATTGTTGTTCATCCTAAGGGACTGCAAACCCTTCAGCTCCGTTGATCCTTTCTCTAACTCCTTCACTGGGGACCATGTATTCAGTTCAATGGATGGCTATGAGCCTCCACATCTGTATTAGTCAGGTAGTGTCAGAGCCTCTCAGGAGATAGCTATACTAGGTTGGCTTGTCCTTCCTTTAGTCTCTGCTCCATAGTTAGTCTCTGCAACTCCTTACATGGGTATTTTGTTTCCCCTTTTAAGAAGGAATTAAATGTCCACTTTTTGGTCTTCCTTCTTCTGGAGTTTCTTGTGGTTTGTGGGTTGTTCTTTCTGCATTCTGAACTTCTGGGCTTCATTGCTGGTGGGATTACAAGCTCGTACAACCATTCTGGAAATCAGTTTGGTGGTTCCTCCGGAAATTGGACATAGTTCTACCAGAGGACCCAGCTATCCCACTCCTGGACATATATCTAGAAGATGCTCCAACATGTAATAAGGACACATGGTCCACCATGTTCATAGCAGCCTTATTTATAATAGCCAGAAACTGGAAACAACCCAGATGTCCCTCAACAGAGGAATGGATACAGAAAGTGTGGTACATCTACACAATGGAGTACTACTCAGCTATTAAAAACAATGAAATTCTTAGGGAAATGGATGGATCTGGAGAATATCATCCTGAGTGAGGTAACCCAATCACAAAAGAACACACATGGTATGCACTCTCTGATAAGTGGTTATTAGCACACTGGCTCTTTTAATCATGTCCCTGGAAGGGAATTTTTGTCCTGGTCTTGTCAAATGAGATGGGGAGAAAATGGCTTGCAGGGAGGGACGCTGTCATATCCGTGAAGTTCTTACTTACCATCCCTTAGTCACCAAACAGAGCATAGCAGTGTTTGATGGGTCCTGGGCAGCGCATCTCCATGTTCCAAAGAGCAACAGAGCCAGCAGGGGAAAGATCTCCACCATCCTACTTTTGGGCTGGCTCCTTGTCCTTTTGCACAGAAATGATTGGTGAAACCTTATGACTTTAGAGGTGACATCTGTAAGAGATGACCTTTTGTAGGATGTAAGAAATAGTCCTCTGGAAGGCGAACAGAATGGAGGAGAGATTCCTCATCTGAAACACACCGTGCCCGAGTGTAAATCACCCTTCCTCAGGAAGTCAGCTGTGTCCCCTGGAGAAATCACCTTTCCTCTCTGAGCATCTGATGGCCCATGCATAAAACTAGGAAATCTGGACTAGATTTTTAAGATCCTGTTACGCTAGTAGTAGGAATGGTTACAGCTATAACTGGGTTGGCAAGAGAGTTCAGTCACTGAAGTACTTGCTCTGCAAGTGTGAGGACCCAAGTTCGAACCTCAGCACCCACATTAAAAAAAAAAAAAGAAGAAGAAGAAAGAAAGCTGGAGAGGCGGAGACAGCTAGATGTCTGAACTGGCCACCTGTCCTGGCTGAGTTAGCAAGCCCCAAGATAGCGAAAGAGCCTGTTTAAACAAACAAACAAACAAACAAAAAACTAAGGTGGGGGCTCAAGAGATAGTGCAGAGATTAACTCAATGTTTGTTCATTCTGCTAAGAATTGTAAGTATAATATCTTAAAAGAGATTTTCCTGCTTATTTTGTTGTTATTGTTAGCCTGACACAAGTTGGAATTGTGAGAGAAGAGGGAATCTCAGTTGAGAAAATTCCTTTATCATATTGGCCCGTGGATAATTGGGAATTTTCTTGATTAATAATTGATGTGGGCAGGCCTAGATCACTGTGGGTAGTGTCCTTAAGTTTATGATCCTAGGTCCTATAAGAAAGTACTCTAAGCAAGCCATGGGGAAAAAGCCAGTAAACAGGAATCCTCCACAGTCTTTGCTTTAGTTTCTGCCTTGAGTCTCTGCCCTGACTTCCTCAATGATGGGGTGTGGCCTGAGAATTGTAAAATAAAATAAACCTTCAGAGATTAAATTAATTAGGTTTCCTCTCCTATATCAGTTCATAGTTTCAGCCTTGTTTTGTACATGTGTTTGTGTGTGCGTGCATGTGTGTGTGTGTGTGTGTGTGCGTGTGTGCGTGTGTGCGTGTGTGTGTGTGCGTGTGTGCGTGTGTGTGCGTGTGTGTGTGCGTGTGTGTGTGTGTGTGTGCGAGTGTGTGTGTGTCCGTGTGTGTGTGTGCGTGTGTGCGTGTGTGTGCGTGTGTGTGTATGTGTTTGTGTGTGCGTGCGTGTGTGTATGTATGCGTATGTGCATGTGTGTGTGTGTGTGCGTGCGCGTGTGTGTGTGCGCGCGTGTGTGTGTGCGTGTGTGTGTGTGCGTGTGTGTGTATGTGTTTGTGTGTGTGCATGTGTGTGTATGTGTTTGTGTGTGTGTATGTGTGTGTGTATGTGTGTGTGTGCATGTGTTTGTGTGTGTGTGTAATAACAACTTGTTTTAGAAACCAGCGCCTTTGAAACAAGTTGACAGCATCAAGCTTCTTCTGTCTGTGGTTTGTTCTGTGTGTCTTGTATTGAATGTAGGAAAAGGAAGCTCCCTTAGGGTCAGTAAGTGATCTTTGAGTGATACTGGATTATGAAAGAAGGTTCAAGGTGGCTCTTAAGACCCAAGTCATATTACCCTCAACTCCTGTAAGTCGACATTCAAAGGGTGAATACTCTGAAACTCAGTGTTGGTGGGCAGTCAATATGGATGTTGTGGAAAACCAGCTTTGACACATCAGGTACTGCGGGGAATATGTGGAGTTGGTGATTAATCATTCAGCAGACTTTTCCCTAAGGGACTTAATTTTCTGGGGCCAGCAAAAATAGTTTAGAAGCAAAACTTGATTCTCTTATGCTGGCAAAAAGAAGGAAACACACACACACACACACACACACACACACACACACCACAAACACCATGCAGGAAGAGCTGCACTGGGCACTTGAGCTTCCTGGAGACTGCCTACTGTTTTGCATGGCTGTGATAGGTGAACCCTGCAGAAGCATAGAAGCATGACCCCAGGGCTTCATCCCAGGATTGCTTCTGGCTGCTGCTATGCCTTTCCCATTTGTCATTGCTGAATAACATGGTGTGATTGGGCAAGGAAAGACCTTTTCTGCCTATAGTTGTTATAGATTTCTTGGTATGAGGCCACTCCATTGAGCATGCTCCTTCAGTTCCACATGAAAATTAACTCTTATAAAAATAATGTTTAGATTAATTAAGGATTTTACAGAATGCTTGATTTGATTTAAATAGTTTTAGGAAGTTAGAGTAATTGATAGAAAGTTTAAGGAGATGGTTTAAGTTGTTTTGCCAGAAAGGTAGAATAAAGTAGATCAAGAATAGACTATGCCCTTCCTCATAGGATGGCAAGTCAAGGATGCATACATTGGAAGAGGAATACAGTGAGCTTTCATGTGTTATAAGTACATAACTTGCACTAGGAAGGGAAGTAGGCTTGGAACAAATTAGTGATCAAGGAAAGCATTCATTTCAGGTTAGGTCCAGAGATAAGACCACAGGTGTGCACCATGATAAATAAGGTCATGAACAAGGAGTGAGTAATTATTATGAGAGTAAGAACAAATGACTAGCTAGACTTCAAAACTAAGATGTAAGATAGATGACCTGTTCCTTGATTAAAAACATTATTAACCTATGACATAAAAAACTATTGCTTTGAACTTATAATGAACATATTGAATAAAAGGTAGATAAAACTACTCCTTTGAACTTATAGTGAGCCTATAGAATAAAAGATAGATTAAAAAATGTCTAGTTAGGTGCAAGTTTTAATAGAACATGTTATCAATAATCCTTCTGTAACTCTTGTGTAACAATTTTATCTGTTTTTGAATGAAGTAATTCTTACATAGAGAACTTTGTCTGAGGAAATATAAAAATGCTAAAAGAAAAAATATTGTTAGAGCTTACTCATTAGAGTTTTGCTCTATCCACCAACAGTGAATAGTGTATATGGGTATATGTGTATAAATACATATATGCATATATGCATATGTATATGTGTATAAAATGGTTAGAGCTTGTTCACTAGAACTTTGCTCTATCCACCAAAGCTGTATATGTATGTATATGTATTTATGTATATATGTAAAATGGTTGGAGCCTGCTTGTTAGAGCTTTGCTCCATCCACTCAATGTGTGAATGTGTATATGTCTGTTTGTTTGTCTACCTGTCTGTCTGTCTGTCTGTCTGTATGTATGTATGTATGAAGTTGTTGGAACTTGCTTATTGGAACCTGCCTTGCTTCATGCACTAAGTCGTTTGTGCAAGTGTGTGAACTTTCCTCACAGAGTTAAAGATTTCAGATTCTCTCACTGGTCACAGGAAATATGGGCCCCAGATAATTAAACAGCATGTCCCCCAATATCTCTACAGGACTAAATGCTTTACAGATGAAAAGCAAATTATTCACAAGAACCACATGCATTCCTGTCTAAGAAACTTGTTAAAGATTAAAGCAAGGTATTGTTCTCAGCCAGTTTCTTTTACTGTCAGACTTCAATTTGTGGTTACAAAGAAAGGCTCGATCATATATTATTTATCTTAATGAGCAATTTTATAAAAACTTTAAAGAACCACAAATATAATTTTTATATATAAAAACAATCAGTCATTTCTACTTTAAATTCTCAGGGTATTACCTACTTATTAACATTTTTTTTTTTTTGTGAATCAGACAGAAAGAAAAAATGGAAGAAATGGAGAATTCATGCACACACATAGGCACACACAGACACATATACACTCATACACACACACACACGTACACTAGTTGAACCTGACCATTTGACTCATCAACTCCACAAGTATGTATGCATACTTACATAAATACACACAAACCTACACACACACATATACATATATATATATATATATATATATATGTAGAGAGAGAGAGACATATAGACAAACA
>JADRCD010220409.1:43232-76931 GCA_019843815.1 Montemys delectorum
ATATATATATATATATATATATATATATATATATATATATATATATATATATATATACATACATACATTTAGTAGATGGAGAAGAGACCCCCAAGGCACCACTTACTCCTTTTCTCTGGCCTTTTTATACCTTCATAGATAAAAGTTCTTTAGAAAATTGCCTCATAGATAAAATGTTACATAAAATGGGAGTTACAGGAGGATGTTAATATTAAGTTCAAAGCAGTGTTTCATTCTATAAGCTCATTATAAGTTCAAAGCCATAGTTTCACTTGATCTCACTTTTACATAGTGCACACTTATGGCTTCATCCTTGAACCTGACTTAGAATGAACATTTTTCCTTGATCACAAATTTGTCCCAAGCACAGAGATTAACTATGGAGCAGAGACTGAAGGAAGGACAAGCATATAGCTATCTCCTGAGAGGCTCTGACAATACCTGACTAATACAGATGTAGAGGCTCACAGCCATTTATTGAACTGAGTACACTGTCCCCAATGAAGGAGTTAGAGAAAGGTTCTATGGAGCTGAAGGGTTTGCAGCCCCTTAGGATGAACAACAATTACTAACTAGTACCCTCAGAGCTCCCAGGAACCCAACCACCAATCAAGGACTATACAGGGTGGGACTGAATGTTCTGGAAGCATGTGTATAGTAGAGGATTGCAAATTTGATCATCAGTAGGAGGAAAGGACCTCGGCCTTGTGAAGGTTCTGTGCCCCAGTGTAGGGGAATGCCAGGGCCAATAAGTGGGAGAGGGTGGGGTGGCAGGCATGGGGAGGGGGGAGGCAAAAGAAGTTTGTTCTTGTTTTTGTTTGTTTGTTTGTTTGTTTGTTTGTTTTTTGGAGGGGAACCTGGGAAAGGGAAAATTTACATGTAAATAAAGAAATTATCTTAAAAAAAATTTGTCCCAAGCATACATTTATTTTGTAGTGTAATTGTGCAAGCTCATTGTGTTCCTTATTAGGCAGCCTTTACTTATTATTCCGTGAGGAGTGATGAGGAGTGGGAACATCTATTCTTGATTCTAACTTTATTTTATTTTTCTGGCAAAACAACTAAACCCATCTCTTAAAACTTTCTTCCTAAAATTATTTGAGTCAAATCAGGAATTCTATAAAATCTTTAATTCATTTAAACAGTATTAATTCATGAAAATTTATCTTTATGTTAATCTGCAGAAAATCTGCCCAATAGAGTGGGCAGGAATCATTAGTCTAGGTAATAGTGACAGCAAAAGCCTATCAGCAGTAAGAAGCAATCCTCAAATGAAGTCTCTAAGGACCCTGCAATTCAGAGCTTACTCATCGCAGCCTTATAACATGGTGGGCCATTTCTAGAAAACTTGGTTGCATGCCTTTAGGCTTTCCTAGAAGGCTCTTAACAAGTTCTAAAACTGTTTTGCTATTAATTTCACATGGCCCACAACAGGATGTTGTAAAAAGGAGTTGAGTATAGGGTTTGTGAGTTCCTCTGCTTCTGAATTTTATTCAGGGAGGGACCCAGCCTATTGGATAACACCAACTGTACTGGCTGGTTTTGTGTGTCAACTTGACACAGGCTGGAGTTATCACAGAGAAGGGAGCTTCAGTTGGGGAAGTGCCTCCATGAGATCCAGCTGTGGGGCATTTTCTCAATTAGTGATCAAGGGGGTAGGACCCCTTGTGGGTGGTGCCATCCCTGGGCTGGAAGTCTTGGGTTCTATAAGAGAGCAGGCTGAGCAAGCCAGGAGAAGCAAGCCAGTAAGTAACATCTCTCCATGACCTCTGCATCAGCTCCTGCTTCCTGACCTGCTTGAGTTCCAGCTCTGGCTTCCTCTGGTGATCAACAGCAATGTGGATGTAAGCTGAATAAACTTTCCTCCCCAACTTGCTTCTTGGTCATGATGTTTGTGCAGGAATAGAAACCCTGACTAAGACATCAACCATCTTCTCCATAGGTTCTCCTCACTTGCCAGTCTGCATGCCAATCATCTCTAGAAATGTGCACAAAAGTGTGTCCTATCACATTTTCTAGGCATGAAATAATTCAAGTAAGTCAAATTGACCACAGAAATTAAACATCATAGCTATGATGCATTATCTTTTTATGTTTAAGTCATAGTATTTTGTTATACTTGGTTTGAGACAAGGTCTTGCATACCTTTATATATATAGTCTTGTCTGTCCTAAAATTTTCCCTAAAGGTTATCAAATTGTAGGTAGAGATATTTGTTGCATTCTCTTTTTTAATTTTTAAAGATGATGCATGTAGGTGGTTTTTTTTTTTTTACCTGTATGTATGTGTGCATGTACCAAGTGCCTTGTACCTTCACATACCAAAAGCGAGCATGTGTCCCTGGAACTGGTAGTACAGATGGTCACATTGTAGATCCTGGGAATTGAATCCAGGTCCTCTAGAAGAGCAGCTAGTGTTCTTAAATACTGAAGCATCTCTCTAGTGCCTGTAATATTCTCTTAATAATTTTTTAGTGTTTATAGGGTTCATGCTATAGTCTTCATTCTCTACTTCAGGAGTCATAGGGATCTAATGGTATCATTTAAGAAGTATTGTTAAGTCTTTCTAATATACTCCACAACATGACAATGAATAACTAGAGAATGCTACATTCTGTGATCATGCTTTCCCAGAAATAATCTATAGTGCTGGTCAGGTATTATGCTTAAATTGGTCTGTCCTGAGAAAATTCTAAGAAAGTACTGCACTGTTGATAGGTAGTATGTGCTTACTGGCATCTATTTACATGGTTTTCTGATCATATTTTTCTGACCATGTTTTTCTGACTTCAAACAACTTTTCTTGTTGCTACATTCATGTATAAAGGTACACTGAAAGTGAAGTAAGGTTGTCTACAGCATCAGTCTGTAGTCTACCCCATTCTTTTAGGTTCTCAAACCTGAGGTCCAGTAGACACAATCTGTACAGGTTGATGAAAGTCCACAGTACTGCAGAAATAGCTAAGAGTTCTATATCTGGATCATCAATCAACAGGAAAAGAGTGAGACACTGGGCCTGGCTTGAGCAAAGTCCACCTCTTGTGACATACTTCCTCCAACAAGGCCACACCTCCAATAATGTGACTCCCTATGAGTCTATGGGACCATTTTCATTCAAACCACCACAATTATCAAGGGCTAGGTTTTCTTGAGACATTTGCCTCAGTGAATAACCCAGAAGTGTGATGGAGGATGATGTCTGAAATCAACCTCGGTCCTACATATGCACATGCACCTAGATATAGGTGTGCCCATCCTATGCACATATACACAAACACACACATGCATACCATATACACAGGTGTGAAAATGAAAAAGGGGAAAATTCTAAGAATTATGCATGATCAAAGGAAGATTTCCATATAATTGAGTTGTCGACCCAAAAGGGCCTTAACAACCATGCCTTGAGTGCTGGACATACACAAAGCACTCTGTCCTCTTAGTGACTTAAATGTTGATCTGAAACAGGAACCAACAGGCTTGTGTTACAGTCTTCGTTCTTCCCTTCAAGCGTCATAGGGATCATTAAGAAGTATTGTTAAGTCTTTCTAATATACTCTATAAGATGACAATGAATAACTAGAGAATCCTGGGATCAATGCTTTTATTGAAAAGGCTTCTCGGTTAGTTTTCTAGAGCTGAAATAACAAAAAACTATGTACAAGACACTTGGATTAGTTGTGTCTCTCTTGCTGTGATCATACACCATGACCAAGGCAACTTGTGGAAGGAGCGGGTTATTCAGGCCCACGGTGCCAAGTAGAGTCAATGATGGTAGAATGAAAGCATAGTAGTAGGAGCAGGAAGCTGAGACGTCATGTCTTGAACCACCCGCAGGAAAGCAGAGAGTGTGCACCGGGAAGAGTGCAAGCTTTTTAACTCTCAAAGCCTGCCTGTCATGATGTACTTCCTTTAGCAAGGCCACACCTCCCATGCCTTGCCAAATAGTGTCACTAAGCGAACACTGAGTATCCAAATGCCTGAGGTTATGATGGAAATTCATATTGAAACTAACACAACACCGAAGCCAAATATCCTTTTTTTTCCCCATAGTGTCAGAGGTCCAAATTCATGGTATTACCACCACTTTTGAGGGTTACTCGATGGTTAGCCTTCATTGTCAACTTGATGGGATTTAGAATCATCAAGGAGATGCTCCTTTATGTGTGTCTGTGATGGTGTTTCCAGAGATGTTTAACTTAGGGAGGCTCACTCTGAATGTGTGTGACGCTATTCCGTGGACTATGGTTCTAGACCAAACAAAAAGGAGAAAACATTAAATAGAGGTTCTCTGAATGCCTCCCCCAAAAGACAGGGGTTATTAACTGAAAGATACATTGCCAGACAGAGAGTAGTTTCCTTTGTGTTTTTGGTCCACAGGCCCCTGACATAACACAGTCTATTGTCTTTGCTCTTGGTTGTCCATCATAGCTAAATGGTAAGAGCCCATTGCTGAGGACATAAGATGTATAGAAATCAGGCTGGAACTAACTTGGAACTTTCTCCCTATTGGCTATCTTTAACAGAGCTGGCAGGAGCTATATTATCTGCTGAGGGGGAAAAGTCATCAATGGACTTACCCAGCGGTAGACCCTGCGTGCTAACATACTGACCTGCCAGACACTCGTGCCATAGTGGTGTAATTATTATAGGAAGAACCAATTGCTTTCTGATCTGATTTTAAGCTTGCTTCAGAGGAAGAAATTCTTACCTGGCACCATAAACCTGGTCAAAAGCCTATAGCTAAGCAGGTCATAGGCCTTAGGGGGTGACCTGCTACTGTTGATTTGCTAAATGGACATGCTGCTCTCATGTCCATTTGATTAGAGAAGCATCCAGTGGACAGCCATCAATGTAGAGACTCACAATGGGCCAAGGTGGTGAAAAGAAATGACTGTTAAGTGCTTAACCCTGAAAGAGAGATTTATATCAACACACACACACACACACACACACACACACACAATGTAGCATGTCCATATGCTGTCTCAAGATACTCAGTGTGATATATAAATACAAAAGCACTCACCCTACAAGGTCTTCTCATACTTAAAAGGAAGTAAAAATAAAAAGTAGAAAGTAATAAAATTATTTTTAATATATTTTACTTAGCATTAAAACATCTGTCATATTTCAGCAAATCAATATTAAAAGTAGCTAGTAAGGCATTTAACATTTACTTGGACAGCCTTCAAATCTTCAATATATATTTTTAATGTCTCAGTTTAGATGCTGTATTTTTCTTGGAACATCTCATCTAACTTTTGTAAAATCTATTATTGAAAAACTAGAGCACAAGCCCACACATAGTTCACCATTTTCTGCCGATGCTCGTCAATATGTGGGACAGGTTCCCTTCCAGCCAGGCTTGGCTTTTGTGGCCTCTCATTGAGTAGCAGTATTGCCCAGACCATTGCTCCTAGCTGGATGTGATCATGGGTAAAGGTCTCCGTGTTGGTACTGTGGGCTCCCACAAGAGAAGAAAAAAAAAAGAGGTTTATTTATAGATTAAATCAGTCGTGTTGGGAAGTTTTTAGATTTTTGTTTTTGTTTAGCTTCTTATTTCATTTTTGCCCAAGTCTAATCAACTTAATTAGGAGAGCTCTTACTTTGATCTTGAACATTCTGTAACTATGTGTGTTAGTGGAGTGAGGGGCGGGGCATGCTGACACTGCAAGCCATGGAAACAAAATGCAAGCAGTTGTCTGTTGGCTACGTGTCCCCTCCTGGTCACGCTTCTGGGCATCGGGTTTTAGCAAGGAGGCATCGGCTCCTATAGAGAACACTCTGGCAAGACTCTCCTTCTGAATGATTGGCTGGACTTTCTGTAGAAGCCTGGGGAAGAGTGGCTGACTCAGATCCTGGGAAGATGTCTGAGTATTCTGATGTCTGGCTCTAGTCTGAGCCCTGGGGTTCCCCCTTCTCATACCCTCCAGGGGTTGGAATGGTTAAACCTGGTGGAGCCTCGGATTTTCTTCTTCTTTTTGTTGGCGGTTTGATCCGGAGCTGGAAGGGACAGCTCTAGCTCTCTTTTCTTGAGGTCCCAATCTGGATCCCGCTCATCAAACAACAGCCCTCTCTGTCGGAGGTCCTTGCATTCCGGTTCTGCCCTGCAAAGAGAGCAGCCGGTGAGGGAGCCAGAGGAGCCTGGCTAGCATTGGCTTGGACCTCTCTTGCTGAGGGCTATGCATAGCGCAGGCCATTGACAGTTTAATTGAGAAGGAAGGAGTTCACACAAGTCCAGGAGTACTCTTTAGATTCTAAATCTTCTTAAGTTTAGAAGGTCTAAAATACAACTACCTGAAGACTGGAAAAGCTAGTATGTGGCCTGAGTGTGACGAATCTCAGACTCAAAAACAGCTGGAATTTATTTACATTTCAAATGGTATCCCCTTTCACGGTCTCCCCTCCTGAACTTCCCTATTTCACCCCCCACCCTGCTTCTATGAGGGCCCTCATTCTTAAAATGCTCAAATTTCCAGATCAATCTTCATGTTATCGGGAAGCTGTTGCATTTCTTTCTATTCTCCTGATTATAAAAGCGACACATGCTCATTGTTTACCATTTTAAAGTATAGGCAGGCACGCATGCAATTCCAGAACTCAGGAGAGTGAAGCAGGAGGATTGCCAGTCTGGGCTGCAGAATGAAACCGGCTCAATGAGTCAATGACTCAAGTGAATTTAAAGTGCTGAAACATAATTGCATGCATTGTGTGTATAAATAAATTAGGTAAGAATCGCCTAGGAGCTCACCTCCTTACAATGTGAACTCTGAAGATAGTCTCTGATCTACTTGCCTAGTTACAAAATCTCTAACCCCACTGCAGGACACCCATTGGCCAGTGCCTTCATGGTCCCAAGCTCCCTCCACCTCTTGTCTTGCATACCTAACCTATGCACATTTCCAATGTGGTAGCTATACCCACTTCAACAGGTTTTTCTGTCCCTTCCTGGTCTTTGTTGTCTTTGCACAACCACACTAATTACACCTTCATCCATAATGCATCCCTCTGGAATCTCTAATATCAGGAGGGAAGTAAGTTCCTGGTGGGCAGTGATAAGTAGACGTGAATTCACATGGGATGCAGCTGACTAAAGTTTTGGTCTGCTTAGCATTGCCTGTCCACTTTCCCTGACAGTACCCACTCCATTTTAGTTATGCTCAGGCCAAATGTCATGTGCCTCCTTGAGGAGGGGCTAAGATTGCTGGGGGGCAGGGTTGGGGACGGGGTGGGGCGAAGATCAATAGAAAGCCAAGGGCAAGACTGGAATTCCAGCATTTGATAGGCTCGCAGGGAACTGGGCATAGCGCACCTGCCTGTAATACTAGCACTTGGGAGACTGAGTTAGGGAGATCATGAATTAAAGGCCAAGCTGAGTTATATAGTGAGACCCTCACACACACACACACACACACACACACACACACACACACACACACAAAGTAGGAAGGAAAGAAGGAAGGGAAGAAGGCAGGAAGGGCTAGGGGTAGGGAAGAAGGGAGGGAGGAGGAAGGGGAAGAAGAGAAATACTTACGGGTTACCTGGCCTTGCACTGAGAAGGGAACATTGTGTTAGCAACAGGAAGTTTGATTATTCGTATGAGAATTAAGCCGATACAAAGAAGGAGAAGTCTTCAGAAAAGTGAGCCAGAGATGAGGAAGGAGAAACAATTCTGTAGATTATTTCCTAAATTGCCTAGGGGAGAAGTGTGTGAGTACATTCATGTGTGCGTGCGAGTGCGTGTGTGCATGTGTGTGGCTCGAGTGCACATGCATGCATCATCTAGCTCTTTGTTCATTCTTTAATAAGATCTATTTGAACATGTTCAGAGACCATGGAGGAGGAGTGGGAAGAAGAGAACAGAAACAATTGACAAGACAGGAGGAAGCAAAGACTAAGCAAGAACACAGGAGTGGCTTTCTTGTGGGAGATATGAAGATCCTAAATGGAGGAACATCATGACACAGAAAGGAAGGGAAGGGGAGGGTGAACTGGTATGGAGATTGGTAGGACCTGGAAGTATAGGGGTTGAGAAGTGTGTCCATCCCTTCCTGAGTTCAGGTACAAAAGAAGATGTAAGCCATTCTGGAGGCTTAGCTAGAAGTAGACATTGCTTGTTCCCAGACAACTCATCTGCCTATTTCTGGAGTTTTCATTAGTCCATCAAGCCCGGGAATACAGAGTGTAGAGATGTCAGGTCCAAAAGAAACTCCAGACAGATGGCAGACTGTGGTGTCTAGTCACATACCAAAGCACATGCTGACCTCAGGCCCTCTCAGCATTGCAAATACCTGTTACAAGGGGCAGGCATTCTGGTTAGTCTCACCTCTCCTCACCCTGCCCTGTACCCTAACTTCCTCTGCTCATGGGCATCCTTTCCTACAGAACCCTGCCAGCTCATTCCTATAAAGCCCTGCCATTTTGACCATGAGCTCTCTTGGCTCATGCTTGGCTCTTGGTCCTCCTGGCCCTCTTTCTTTGCTCTCTCTTCTCTTCCTCTCTTGCTCTCCTCTCATGGTCTAACCCATTATACTGGTCATGTTTAATCTCCTCAGCCATTTTTTGTCAGGAGCCATAATAGGACAAGCTAATAACTAGCAGGTGATCATCCTGAAATGCCTGCTTCGGATTATTATATAATCTGCAACAAGTACGCCCTCATTAAGCAAGGCTGTGAGGGACTCATTTTAGGAAAGATTCCTGCTAGTAATATGCTTTTCCTGTTATTATTAATCACTCAGTAACAGCACACCCCTTTGGAGCAGATCTCTGCAGATCCACGAAGTTGTACTGTCTTATAGTGATGCTATATAGATAAATAGATGACTTAAGACTTTATGATGATCCTATCAGAATTCCTAAAATTATACCTGTGATTATTCAGCTCTTTTATAATGGGACTGCTCTAGGTCCTTTTCTGATAGTCAAAACTGCAGTGAGAACTCTGCCAGTTTCCCAAGTGTCAGCGGTTAATTGCTTTTAGATGGTAACCAGACTTTCTCCTACTCAGAACACATTCCAAGAGGTTGTGAAACAATTAATCAAAGGTCATAATAGGGGGACTAACTATTTATTATAGGTGCTAGGACAGAAGAGAAAATATTGACTGGGCTTATCTATCCAAAACTTTACTTATGGTCTCAAATCTTCAATGAACCTGTGGAGCTGAGACAGGTGATGGATATTTAGCTAGATAATTATTCCTAATGGATTTGCATGTAAACATTCTCTGCTGTTAAGTTCTATTTCAATTTATGATTCAATTTTCTGTGTGGACTTTTGATGAACTTTTTAACATGTGATCATGTATTCTGAAAGATGTTTAAGGGCTGAGGACAAAGAGAAGAGTCAGAACTGGGGGACTGAGGTGAAAGGAACAGAGGTGAGAACTGAGCTGAGAGAGGAACTGAGCCAAAGAGAAGTTTTTAGACAGAATACTTTTTAGATTAGAAGGAGAATGCAGAGTGGAATAACTTTAGAAACTATAGGTAACATAAAATACTAAGAGAGCAATGTGCAGAATGCAGAGGGGAAGAGGAAAAAAGAAGATGCTGCAGAGAGCAGAAGGAGCAGGCAGGCTTCTCCTTACCATAGGACAGAACAGCTCCCATGGTAAGGACAAGACAGGCTTAGTCTTATTAAAAGAAACAAAGCTTTTCTCTTACAAATATAGGTTTAATTCATTGAGCATTAAAAGGGTAGAAGCCTTTTCTTTCTCTATGTAATAAAGATTGGAGCTCCATTTTTCATCCAGAATGAGTGAGTTCTTTCTGTGCTGTGCCAGTGCTTGGTCTTTTGCTCCATATGCATATGTAAGTATGGATATTGTGTAAGTATGTAACTGTGAGAATGTATGCATGTGTGTGTTTGTGTATGTGTGTGTGTGTATATGTAATTGTGAGAGCTGAGCCTAGCTGGGTATGAGTGGATATGTATAAATGAAAAAATAAACATGAATCTGTATATGAATTTATGTGAGATTATGCGGGATTCACTTATGTAAAAGTTGTTCCTTCTGCGAGTGTTAGTCTCTTCTCCTGGTACAATAGAAGTTTATTGCTCCAAACTCCCCCCTAGTCCACCAAGCAAGAGGCATCTGACAATAGGGAAAGGGCTCTAGCAATCAATCCTTTACTTAATTTCCTGCTGTTTTCGGATGAGGTGCTAAGTGCCAGAAACTGCAGTCCCTGGCCTCGCAGGATCACAGAAGGCAGGTCGGCTACAATAGCATAGTAACTTAGACTTAGATAAGTAAACTTTTTATTATACAGCAACCCTAAATTTCTTGTAAGACAAAGTCTTAGCCTCTGCCTATGCTCTTCCCCCTCTGCTGCCTTAAGAAGAACCAACAAGAAAGAAGGAACACCCCGTCGGGGCTGACCCCCGGCATTACTTAGGTAGAACAGTCATGATACCATTTCTAAGAGAGGGTCTCTGGAGTTACTTTTATGGGCAATGGTTTTATTAGTTTAACTTTTTGGCAGGATAGCAGTACCAAAGACTGAACCCATGGCTTCACACGGGTTAAGCATGTATTCCACCCCTCAGCCACATTCCCTTGTCTCATTTTTTTGGTTGTGGAGTTTGGGGTTTTTGTTTGTTTATTTTTGTTTTTGTTGTTGTTTTGTTTGTTGTTTGTTTGTTTGAAACAGGTTTTCTCTGTGGATCACTGGCCATCTTGGAACTCACTCTGTAGACCGGGCTGGCCTTGAACTCAGAGATGTACCTGCTTCTGCCTCCCGAGTGCTGGGATTAAAGGCGTGCACCACCACTTCCTGGCCAGTCTCATTTTACTGTTTCTTTGAGATGAGACAGTCACATTAATTTGCCCAGGCTGGCCTTGAACTCACTTTGTAGCCTAGACAGGCCTGTTTTGCATTTACAATCTATCTGGGTCGGCCTCGTAAGTAGCTGGTATTGTAGGCCTAAGCCACAATCCTGGCTGAATTGAGCATTCTGACAACAACTGTATTTTTAAGTTCATACAAGACAGCCCACTGTCTCTGTCCTCTGCATAGCTGGGATTGCTTTGAGGTTTTCTGTCTGTCTCATCTTCCTTTCCAAGCAACAAAATTCAGACCAGGCTGCCCAACTTTTTCTTGTATGAATCACTTATTGACCCAACCAAATTACGGATTCATAAATTTTATTTCCATTCCTTGCAAGGCAAAGAGCAGAATTTGTATTTAATTATATTCAACTGCTTGATTTTACAAGTCCTAGTTTGGCTAGGGGAGTCATAGGTAAATGTAGATGGGTCTTAAAGAACAGAAGTCTATGATGTGCTGGGGTGCGTTGGTACCCGGGGGCATCTCCCCTTCTCAGAGGATGGGGAGGAGGGACTAAATAAGGGAGTACTGGGAAGAGAGAGAGGGCTGTGATTGGATTGTAAAGTGAGTAAATAAATTAATGGAAAAAAGAAAAAACAAAAATACAAAACAATAAAAATTAAACCTTCATAAAATAAACAAACAAACAAAAGAACAGAAGTCTAATTCATCTTCCTCATGTTGTATATGTGTGTTTGTGCATGCATGTGTATGTGTTACATGTATGCACTTCTGTGCTCAGGAGTACATGTGCACACATGAGCACATGCATATGGAGGTCAGAGGTTAGGGTAGTGTATCTTCCTCTTTATATTTTGATATAGGATCACCCACTGAACTTCCAGCTTGCAGTTTTGTCTGGATTGGTTGCCCAGCAAGCCCCTGGGATCTTTCTGTCTCTGAACTTTCAAACTGGAGCTACAGGAAAGGGTTACTTGGCTATTTTACATGGGTGTTGAGGACCAAACTCAGGCCTTCTTGTTTGTGTCGTAAGCATCTCACTGCCTGAACTGTCTCCGCAGCTCAGTAAGTACAAGGAAACTGAAGATTGGAAAGTTAGTTTTAACTTGTACAACAAAGTCACACAGCTAGCTCAAGCACTTTTCAGAAACCTGAGGGTGGCCATGAAGCTTAGACCAAGTCCTATCCTCAAACTTAGTGTCCAGCCCTTATTAGATATAATTCTTTAGGATCTAAAGCAAAAGAGCAACGTACTTTTCATCCTCAATTTGTCATTCTGATAAAAAAAAAAAGAAAAAAATTAAAATCAACTTAAAACGTATTACAGGGGCTGGAAAGATGGCTTGGGTGGTGAGAGCACAGGCTCTCTTTCTGCAGAGGACCCAGAGTTTTGTTTCTAGCGCTCACAGAGCTGCTTATAGCAGTTGGTAGCTCCAGTTCCAAGGGGATATGGCGCCCTCTCTTAGCCTCACACTGCACATACATGCACTCAGGTAAATCAGTTATACATATAAAGTAAAAGTAAAAATGATCTACTAAAAAAACATAATACCAGTCAAATGGTTCAGTAATTCTCAACCTGTGTGCCATGACCCCTTTGGGGTTGCATATCCGATATCCTGCATATCAAGTATTGGCATTATGATTCAAAACAGTAGCAAACTTATAGTCGTGAAGTAGCAATGGAATAATGCTTGGGGGTTCACAACAGCACAAGAAACTGAATTAAAGGGTCACAGTGCCAGTTGTGCTGGTGCATGCTGGTAGGATTTGCTGAAGGAGGCAGAGGCAGGAGGATCACAAGTTCAAGGCCAACCTGAGCTACACATTGAGTTGGAGAGATGGCTCAGTGGTTAAGAGCCATCCAGAGGTCTGGAGTTCAATTCCCAGTAACCACATGGTGACTCACAACCATCTGTAATGGGATCTGATGCCCTCTTCTGGTGTTTCTGAAGACAGCGATGGTGTACTCATATACATAAAATAAAAAAAAATCTTGTAAAAAGAAACCACAGGGTCACAGCAATAGGAAGGGAACCACTGGGTTAAGTCTTTTTGTTTTACTTTCATTTACCTGAGATTGGCCAAGTGACAAAATACCCTGTTTGCAGGCTCCTTCCTGTAGCTGGGACAACGCAGTACTTACATCTCCAGGAAGTCCACGCAGTCTTTCTGACCATAGATCTGTGCAATCCTCTTGGGTGTGTCTCCAAAGAAGTCAGCGGCATCGATGGCAGCATGGAGTGCGTGCAGAGCTTTGAGTACATTCAGATGGCCTGACTCAGCTGCAAAGTGAGCTGCTGTCCAGCCCACATCAGTCACCAAGCAGGGTCTGGCTCCATACTGTATCAGGAGATGGATCACCTCCATTTGCCCTTAGATAGACCATGGAGAAAGAAGACAACGTTAAGATTAAAATGTCCTCAGTGGCCTGAGACCAGAAGCAACCCGAGGAGCATGGAGGCAGGAGGAAGCTAGCCTCTGTGACACTGCTGCCTCGTTATCATCATGCCTCTCCCTTCGCATTCTTCTTCCTGGGAGGCAGCACCCCAGCCTTATTCCAAGGCGACCCAAGCCCTGCATGAACTTCCTGTATTCTTTCTAGAATGGTCTCCCTTCTGTCCATCATCCCATCTCTTGCTCCAGTTCATCGAATCTACGCACGAGCAATCCTTGAAGCTTCTGCAGCCACAATAGATTATTTGTTTGTTTGCTTGTTCGTTTGTTTGTTTTAGTTATTTATTTTGTAGAATTTGGACTTGAAGCTGGGGTCTCATGTGCCCTGTGCATGGTTTCTAATACTGAATTATATTTCTTACTCTCATTACTTTTTATTTTGAGAGTGTGCCTTGTTAAGTTTTGAAGATTGGCTTTGGACTTATTCTGTACCCTAAACAGTTCTTAAACTTTCTGCCCCATTTATAATAACCAGAAGTTGGAAACAACCTAGATGTCCCTCAAAAGAAAAATGGATGGAGATTGCACAGTGGAATACTACTCAGCTGTTAAAAATGATATGATGAAATTTGCAGGCAAATGGATGGAGCTAGAAAAGTCATCCTGAGTGAGATGTCCAGACTCACACAGGCAAATATAGTATGTATTTACTTATATATACATATCAGCTGTGATTATCAATGATAATCAAGCTACAATCTATAGAACCATAGAAATTAGCTATGGAGTAATATACTAGAGGGCACAGACAGATCTCATTAGGAAATAGAACAGATAGTTATAGATGAATGTGAGGGGCTGAACTGAGAGGACAAAGTGGGGAGTGAGAGGGAAGGAGGGTTGTGAGAGGGATAAAGGGAGAGACAGATGAAATTAAGGGCATTTTGAGGAGTAGTATAGAAACCTAATACAGTAGAAATGTACACACACACACACACACACACACACACACACACACACACACAATCACACACACATAATCTAAATAAAATGCCAAATAGTGAGGAGTCAGAGACACAACTGGCCATCTCTTGTCACCAAACAAAACTTCCAGTACCAGGACTAGGTTTATTGAATTGAATTATTGGGCCAAAGGATCTAATAGAATTCCCCAAACAACTCAGGCTGTTGCCAATAGTTTAGGTTGCTCTTCGTGAACTGCCAGCAAGGCCCCATGGCTGAAGACAACACCTACACAACTCCTTGAGGACAAAGGTGCTGAACCAGTGCCTGCACAGAACCTGCACCCCTCCCTATGCTTCACCATCTTTGATATATGGAGTTACTCTTCACACAGCAAACCAGCCACAAACTCTTTATCCACAACAGTGTCCTGTCTGCAGGACATGCTAGGGCAATGGTGGCACAAAGCTTATGGGAGTAACCAGCCAATAACTGATTTGACTTCAAGCCCACTCCATGGGATGGAACGATGCTTCGGTGACCAAGAACCTGAGACTAGATAGCCCAGGGACCTAGGGTAAAACCAATTAATATTGGTCTAAAAAAAGAAAGAAAAATGTACTGATAAAGCCTCCTAGTGATATTCTGCTATACTCATAGATGAGTGTCTTACTCAGCCATAACCAGAGAAGCTTCCCCCTGGAGCAGATGGGAGCAAACACAGACCCACAGTCAGATATTACTCAGAGACTGAGAGAGACCTTGGAGACCTTAACTGGGATGTCACCATCAAATCCCTTCCCTAGTAGATCAGGAAACCCTGCAGAAGAGGAGGCAAAGAGAGTGTAAGAGTTAGAGCGGATGCTCTCTACAGGATGAAGAAAGCGCCTGTGAACTCACAGAGTCTGAAGCAGCACTCAGAAGCCTACATGGGCCTGCACCAGGTTTCCTACATGCATATTATGGATTTGAATTTAGTGGTTTTTATGGGATTCCTGAGTGTACAAATAAGCTACTCTTGTGCCTTCTCTTTGCTCTTTTCATTGTTAGTTTGTCTTGTCATACCTCAATGTAACAGTTTTGTTTTATATTATATTTTATTTTATCTTTTAAAATGAATGAATGAATAGGTGAATGGATGAATGAATGAATAAATGGATGAAAACCTAGCCACTAGGGTAAAAGTTAACAACTGAACTGCCATTTCTACCTGCTGGGAAGGGAAAAACCAGTTTTCTTCAATAGGACACTGGGTATATCAACCACTCCAGGACAAGCCTCATGTTCAGGAGCAATTAACCAACTGTATAAGGGGCTCTGTAGGGTTTGTTGTTGCTGTTTTGGTTTTTTGGTTTTATTTGTTTCGTGTGTGTGTGTGTGTGTGTGTGTGTGTGGCGGGGGTTGTAGGTGCTTGTCTTAGTTAGGGTTTTACTGCTGTGAGCAGACACCATGACCAATGCAAGTCATATAAAGGACATTTAATTGGGGCTGGCTTACAGATTCAGAGATTCAGTCCATTATCCTCAAGGTGGGAGGATGACAGTGTCCAGGGAGGCATGGTGCAGGCAGAACTGAGAGTTCTACATCTTTGACTGAAGGCTGCTAGCAGAATACTGACTTACAGGCAGCTAGGTTGAGAGTCTTAAAGCCCACACTCACAGTGACACACCTACTCCAACAAAGCCACACTTCCTACTAGTGCCCCTCCCAAGCACATTTAAACCATGACAGTGCTCATGCATATGCTTAATGCACACGTGTGCAGATGCCCCGGAGGCGGAAGATGTTGATTCTCTTACAGCTGGAGTTACAGGTGGATGCGGGTGCTAGCAACCAGACTCTGGCCATTATAGGAGCAGCAATCACTCCTAACTGCTGAACCCTCTCTCCAGCCCCAATAGCTAAAGACTTTTGTTATTAACTCCCTGTTGTGTAACTGGGATGTGCTGGGAGAGGGTGAGAATTCATCTTCATCTACTCTGTTTATGAAGTCATGATGGCAGAGGACTGAGAGGAGCAAGTTTAGAGTCTCATCTTTGTATGACTATCTAACTCCCCTTCAAAGAACTCCAGGGTAGCGTTACTGCTTCCATTACATAGCAGAATTAAAGGGGGGGGGGCAAAACATTAAATAATGTGGTCAAGGTGCTACCACTAGTAAGAGCCAATGCCAGAGTTGAAATGTTCCATCTACTGCTAAAGAAATGTCCATCTTACTCTCTGACACCGGCTGATGGCCTCGGGAATGTAGACTAGGCATGGGTCCACAGAGGCACTGTCCACTCACCTCTGATCGCGGCCCAGTGAAGCGGGGTCCTGTCATTCCAGTCTTCATCCTTGTAGTTTGGGTCACAGAGACCTTTCTTCAAAATTTTCTTCACTGAATTGCAGTCTCCTGCAGCCACAGCCTGGTGGAGCTTGGTCATGTCTGATATTTTTGACAGTTCCATGACAGAATCTGCTGGAAGGGATACAGCCACTTAGGACTTTTCACCCCTGGCAAGAGCTCCCTAGGTTTCCACATCAGTGACTGGCTTTCCTGTCTTGTGGATTTGCATCTAATGTTGCAGAGTGTGTGTGTGTGTGTGTGTGTGTGTGTGTGGTGTCTGTCTATGTGTGTGTCTGTGTGTGTTCTGCTGAGGGTCTCTAGCTCCCAGCAAATATAGATAGCACTCACCATTCTCCAACCCCAAAACTACTAATGGTCCCCACTACTTTACCCAGAATTATCTTTAAAGTCAAAGACTGGCACTTTACCTTGTGTCCTCCACCCATCTTTCAGTGAGACTTTCTACTCCTCCTTCAGAGTTCCCTTAGTTTTATGCTACCTTCATCTGACTGTGGAATTCTGCATCTTGTCTTTCTAATGGGTGGAAGCATCCAGAGATGCTGTGAGGACAGCAGCAATCTGCACATTCAGTTCAGACCGGATGGCTGGATCCAGCATCAATGCCCCATGGAAATGAAAAGCTGTTGCCCTACTCCTGAGGAGCACAGCTTGTCACCACCACCCGAATACAACTGCGGGAAGTTGTTACTAATGGTATATGCCATGAGGGGTCTGGGGAGATGGCATGTCAATAAAGTACTCTTTTGTCCTCAAGCATGAGAACCTAAGTTCAGATCCCCAGAACCCACATAAAAAGCTGGGTGGCTCACAGTTGTAGTCTCAGGATGGGAAATAGAAAGAAATGACTCCTGAGGTTCCCTAGGCCTCTGGTCTGATGCTCTAGGCCAGTAAGAAACTCCATCTCAAACAAAGGACGGGAGGATCTGAGAATGAACCAACACCTAACATTGTTACCTGAACTACACACACACACACACACACACACACACACACACACACTCATACCCCTACACACACACAGCCCTTCTCACACATGCTCCCACACATACATATGCACACAAACACAGCTCTCATAGTGTAATCTACCAACCTTTAGGGATCCCTGATTTTTGATTTAGGAGATTTATGAAGTGAAAAGTGTTTTCATTGTAGTATTAAAATGGCACGGGCCTTGTTCCTTTTGTTTTCATTTACCCCATGGTTTAAAGATAACGGGAGAGAAAACCACTGGTGGCTAGACATAAAAAAAGATTCTGTCAGCAAACTGCTATTCACACACTTATAGGAGAGCACAGCCTCATGGGAACACACTTCACGTTACAATAAAGAGGGCTTTTATTGAGTCCTATACCCTTGAATATATAGCTTAGTAAACTTGACTGCACAATAAAATCATGCCAACAAGAGGAAATCTCCATCACCCATGGGCCAGTCTCTCCATATGACAAGCATGGGATGTTGCAAGATGGAGCACAAGTTAAGAGAGCCCTGGGGGTGGGAGAGTTGGCTCAAATGGAGTGTAGCTGGTATATGGACATCATCTCAGATACCACCTTGCAACAGATCTTCGAGACATCACCATATAGTGGGCAGTTCTGATGCAGATCTAGAAAAGAAAAATTCACGATGGTGCAAAAAGGCCATAAATATTTCTCCATATCCAACTGTACAAATGTCCGAAATCCCCATTTCTTTATATACTTCCATCAAAATAGGACAGTGAACTCCACAGATGCTCTGAGGATCCAGCTGACTCCAGTTCAGTTAGCTCTTAAAGGGAGTCAGAAAACAGACAGAGCAAGCCGATAGCCATTCTCCATGTTCTTTATTTTTGTGGAGAACACAATCGCTTCTCATCAAAGTATTTCATAGTGTGTTCTTAGTTTTATCCCATGAGAAATTCAATTTAAGAAACTTCTTTACTACATTCTAAAATATATCATTCTGTCAACGTGGCACAAAAGGAAGAAACCTCAATTGAGGAACTGCCTCAACAAACTGTTTGAGGGCTGAAGAAGTGGGTGAGTGGTTAAGAGCACATGCTATACTTCCAAGGGACCAGAGTTCTACTCCCAGAACCTGCATCAGACAGCTCATAGCTGTTTCTAAAATTTGGCTATAACCCTCAGACTCCTCCAAGTGATTAAAAATAAAAGAAATCTTTAAAAATGGAAAATATTCCTTTAACTTTGCATGGTGGTAGTATCAATGAACATAATCCAAATAAACAAAAGCTCTTTGGATGATGGTTAAGAGTGTAAACAATTCTGAGATCTAAAATCCTCATGTGTCCACATCCTAAGATCTTAGGAAATACAGATGTGGACACATGAGGAGACAAGGTAGGAAATTGGAGGAGGCAGATGCTTGAACTGCACCTATTACAGATGCCCTAGATCTCAAGATTCAATGTGAGAACTGGAGAAGGAGCCAGAACTTGCCTTACAAACTATCATTGCCAGCAGCAAGAAAGGTTCATTAGAAATGCAAATTATTGGGCTCAATATCCACCCACTGAACCTGAAACTCTGGGACAAGGACCAAGCGTTGCTGACACGGTATCTGTATCTGCTGCATAACTAAATACGAGAGTAGCCCTAGAGCCAGTGAATCAGAGAATTAAACATAATTAAAATGTAATGCCCAGGGGACAGGAAGAAAGCCAGTCAGTAAGGTGGGGAAGAAACGGAGCTGTCCTGTCAGAACCCTAAATTTGATCCTAAAGAGATGAGAAAGAGTCATCTTGGTGGCCTACAGTGACTGATCCGGGGGCTGGGAGTCATAGGTTGTGAAGTGTAAGATGAGGATGTGACAACTGTTTTTCTGCAAAGCATCACACAGCAAGTCACTTGTAGGCAGAGGGACCAGGTGAAGGCAATTTCACAGGCACTTAAAAGCAGCTTACACAAGAGCAGGGATTCTGATGGCACCTGTTTCTCCATTTGCCTGGGGTGGATGTGCCATCTACTTGGTATCCAGCATCTACTAGCCACAGGCATCCTTGAGGCAGACAAGACAAGCCTGAACAGGAAGCACAGGGCCAGTGAGAGCGAAGGGCTCCTCTCAGTCCCATGCCGAGAGGAGACCTCAGGAGGCCTCACTTCTCCTAGAGTCCGGCAATCCCCACTTAACAGCTGACCAGTGTTGAGCCATTTGCGTTTTGCGGTGTACACTGTTGGGCTATGGAAGGCTGTAACTTAAAATTCAGCTGCTGCCATTCTGGCCACAATACCTGCAGAAACTCCTTCCCTTTTCCAGATACCTCCAGGCTCCCGACTCAGACGCTGTCTGCAAGTTCTTGGCTTACAGATTTCCAGATGTCTGGATCTCTCGTCTGGGACAGTGTGTTTATGTCAAAGGCAGACACACATCCTGCCCCTTGCCCTTCTCTGCCTCCTGCCTATGAATCAGAGAGAGCAGGCTACTGACTTGTGACCTGAAACCTCCTCTATCCTCAGATCTGTACGAGAAAAGGCCCTACCTCTGCCACACGCCTCTGATTCTTCTTCATGTTGTCTGTCTCGGGCTGGGGCCTGATCTCAGAATCCTGCCACACTGGTTACTACCTGTCTGTCATCCATGGCAATAATCATTCTCTTCTAATAAAATGACTCCTCCACAATTCAACTCAGGGTCCCTATTAACCCCCCATCTAAGATCTTTAAGGCTGTGGCAGAGTTTAGTGTCAGGTCCAAAGGGCACGCCATCCCTCCCACACCAAAAAGGGACAGTCCACTGACTGGATCCAAAACAGACTCTAGACTCAGCCCATGCTGGACTATAGATGAATTCCTGGTGGCTAGATAAAAGGCAGTATTTCTCAGAAACTTGTGAAATTATTTACCATCTGCCAAAAGGAGAGGAACCCTTGCCTTCGGCAGAAGAGACATGTAACTCTCCTTTGACATATATGTATAGTTGTATATCAATGTCTATGCTGATCTTCAGGTTCCTTTGGACCCTACACACCCTCATTTGTTATATATCTCAAAGCCCAGCTAGTTGTCTTCCTTTTCTTATCTCTGCCCCAAGGCTGCTCCAGACACCGACACAAGCCTAGACACAGACATAGACACGCATACATGTACAGGCATACACAAATGCATGCTCTCTTTCTAATGCCAAGGGGTTTCACCCTACCCAACTAATCTTGCTAGTCTCTCTCTCTTACTATTCTCCACTATTCCTGCTTCCTTGGTCCTGGCCCAGCCCTGCCTGCTTCTTTTCCCTCCTTTCAGGACTCTCCAAGATGTCTCTAAATATATTCTCTCTCCTATCCCCTCAATCAGAACCTTCCCCCTCATCATGGAGTGGCTGGTTTCTTTACTGCACCCATCCCATACATTTAGAAACTTTCACCACTGTGATCAGCGGGGCCTGAAGTAGAAATCAAGCCTAGTGGAGGCTGGGCAAGCAGGTGATTGGGGTCAAAAGATCAACATGAGTGTATGGAGATATGAAAGCTTGGCCTCAAAGTCTCCTAGAACCAATCCGGAAAGGCCCAGTAACTTAGGGTGACTACAAGCCTTCAAAGCAGGTATGGGATTTGATCTAGTGATCACAAGTTGACAACCTCTGTTTGCACAGATTGCTTAGGGACACTGTTTAGTTGTGCTTCTGGCTCATCGGGTATTAGATAAAGCCCAAGATTCCACATTTGTAATGAGTTCCCACAACAACCTTAGTCACACAGACTGGCTAGCAGCTTCTCTCTGAGTGGAATGTAGTGAGCAGAGAGCAAACAAAAACAAACAAATAAAAAACAACAACATCAGAATAAGCAAAGCAATCTTAAAAAGAAACAGGATGAGAGTTCACCGACTTCCTGACTTCAGTACACACATCAGACAGTTCAGTGGTGAACGAGGAGTCTGGGACAACTAAATACCCAAAGGTAATTTTTCTTATTCTGTTTTAAACTTTTGATCTTGCACTTGTATCTCTGATCCACTGTGAACATATACATTTGTTTATCTTTACATTATATAGTCTCATATATAAACAACTGTGTAAAATAATGAACATTAGTGTATGGCTTTATGTCTAGACTTTTTCTCCTAGCCTCTTCTTGTGCTAGTACTCCATGAACTTGATTGTTGTACTTTCACAGTGAGTCTTTAAATCAATCAAAAAGAAGAAAAAATATATTTGTAAAATGTTGGACATGAGCTGAGCAGTGGTGACATACACCTTTAATCCCAGCACTCGGCAGAAGCAGGAGGGTCTCTGTGAGTTCAAGGCCAGCTTGGTCTACAGAGTGTCTGGTCTTCCAGAACAGCTAGGAATACACAGAGAAAATATGTCTTGATAAAAACAAAAAAAGATTTGAACATGAATCTACATGGAGCATTAGTCATAATGGACAAAAAATGTGACTATCCTAGATATTAGTTAGCCAACAGATAACAAAACAAAAATACAATATTCAGGTAGTAGAATAGTATTTGGCACTAGAAAAGAATGAAGTAGGACTGGAGAGACAGACAGCTCAGTTGGCACAATGTTTGTCACCTAAGGTGAAGACCTCAGTCCATACTGTTCATTCATGGTAGGGTAGTAGTTTCTAATTTCCAATTCTTATTTCTAATTCTGCCTGGGGACTGGGAGACAGACAGTTCTCTGGCTCACTGGCCAGCCAAGCTAACCTACTTTGAGAGCTACAGGCTAGTGAGAGAATCTGTCTCAAAAAAACAGGGTGCATGGCTCCTGAGGCACAAGACACGAGGTTGACTTCTGTAATTCACACACACACACACACACACACACACACACACACACACACACACACATACACACACACATATGTTCACACATGACACTGTAAGGTTTCAGAGTTACCAAATGCCTGAGGTGCGTATTCAGCCTATCAAAGCGGACCTGTCCCCAGGTTGCCCCTGCATCCCTCCTCTCCTACGTGTTACAGGGTATGGCTGGCATACCCTGCCCCTTATCCCGATTCTCTAACTCAGGGGGCTGGGCTGCTTTTCCCTGTAGAACCCAACCATTTTGGTTACCTGTTCTTTGTACCTTTGGCCTCCTGGCTGCTGCACCTGGCTCCCTTCTATCCCCTCTTCCTTTCCCTCCCTTGTCTCCCACATGGCCTAGTTCAGGGTCATGTACACCCTGAGCTCACTCAGAGATCCCTGGCTCTGGCTATGCTTTCTCATGTGTCTCTAATAAACTTTCTCCTCCACCACACAAAGTAGCCATGTTTTCCTTCTTTTCCTACACAGGCACACACACACACACACACACACACACACACACATGTGCACACGCATGCACATGCATGTATACACACACACACACACACACACACACCTATGAGCATACACAAAAGTAAATGAAGAATAATAGTTGTTTTATGGATGGATCATGAAACATGCTATGTGAACAAAGTCAGACATGGAAGGCCACATATTACATGCTTCCATCCCATGTATGTGACATACACAGCTCAGGCAAACTTATAGGGTCAAATGTTGCCTAGGATTGGTTGGGGTTGGGTGTGGGGCAGAAAGTGCTGACTCTCACAGTCACACTGTGGTAGCAACGCTTTCCTAACTCTAAAATTCTACAATCCACTGAATTGGACATGTTAAACATATCCAATTTATGGTATGTGAACTGACCGGACTTCACTAGTCTATCAATAACTGAAATTTAGCAAGCTTCTCTTTGCATGAATCTTTGTGAATTTGATCAAGTGTACCTGAACTCTAATATTTCAGGGAGATATAAGCCTTGGTTTTAAAAGTAGCCAGTAGTAGTACATGGTCGAATTACAAATGATTTATCTGATAAGAAAAAGTACTAAGATTAAAACACTTACTGTCTTCCAAGGAGCTCTGTGCTGCAGGCCACCTTAGCTAGTTGGAGTGTTAGTGTGTTTGCACCATGGCAACTGACCCCTCCTCCCCTCCTGGTGAGCAGACAATCAGCCTCAGCTTCCCAGTCTCTGGGAGTGTGGCGGAGGCAGGCTCGCCTCTCTGCTTCCCAGCCAAACTCTTGAGGAATTCCATCTTCTGCTTTAGTTTAACTGTGATGGTCCCCACAAAGTTCTTGAGAGCATTTGATAAACAAACTAAAATTGAAAAGCAGCTGATTACTGGCAAGCACAGGATAATGTAAAGCAGGCCAGATGTTTAGTAGCCAACTAGGACTTGAGTAATGTCTGCCTATCATGGAGTAGTCGGAGAAGCCTAAGCCCCTGACATTCAGAACCACCTGTGAATGAGACCCTGAGCAAATTCCTTAACCTCAATGGTTCTTTTATCTCACCACGGCTAAATGGCTAAAACCTCTGCTTGTGAGCCAAAACAGACATTTCTTCTTTAAGTTGCTCTCCTCAAGCATTTTGTTGCAGTGGTGGAAACCTGACTGATACAAACCACTTGTGCTGTTTCTCTGAGAGCAATTCCAGAGAGCATGTGGGCCAGTCAACCAAAAGAAAGGGTAAGACTATAGCTGAGTATGGAGTTATCAAATAGGCTAGAGTCTTGGAGGGATTGAAAAGCAGGGGGGAAGCTCACACGGGTCACACCTATGTCTAGTGCATGTATTTGACTGCCTCTCTGTGAGCACATACATTGTTCTGTATTCTCCATAACTCCAGGGCATTGGTCTCCAGATTCATCAGCATTTGAAGACAAACTCACTCCAAAGACTCTCCAGAGGATTTCTAAGCCTTCATCCTCTAGTCAGAACTGCATTATTGTCCCTCTTCTCCAGGAGCTTCCAGGATCTTGGACTGAACACCTAGTGATTTCCCTAGCTCTGTAGCTAACAGGTAGCCATTACAGAACTACTCCATCTCTGACCAGAGGAGCCAGCCAATGAATCGCTTCTTCTGCACTGCATTGATTCCGATCCTTGAAAGAGCTTTGATTAATACACATGTGAGACGTGGTAAACTCGGAGAACTAAGGAAGCTGAGGAGCTGGGGAGGGTGGTCCACGCTGAAAAGGACACGGCTTGGCTTGTGTAAAAAAGTAAAGAGGAGGAGGATGCAGCTGTTTGTGGAGTGTGGAGTGAGCAGAGATGTAGTGTAGGTAACTGCTCGATGTGTTCTGGGACCGTGTTAGGAATCTGGATTTCTCTATAGCCATTGAAAGATTTTCACATACTGAATGAGATGAGATGGCTTAGGCTGCTAACGAGAATGGAGATAAGGGAGAGGAGACAGCAAGCACAAACACTGGAGACATCTGATGCAGAAGTCTAGGCAAGAAAGGAAGGTGGTCTGGTGAACGAGGGTCACGGGGTCATGGAGAATGATGAAACTAGACATATTTAGAATGAACATGACGTCAGCTGTCAGTGGCTCAGACATGAGCAGTCAAGGGAAGGGAGAATCAAGGCTGACTCCTCTTGCTTTCATGATGACGTTGTGGTCTGGGGATGTCTGCAGTGGGGGCAGCTTGGGATGAAGAAAGAGCCCAGATGAAGTCTTAGGTTTTGATTTAAGTTTGAGGAGGAGCCTGAACATCAGTAACTATCGAGGAGCAGTTCAAAGTCCTGTGACTCTGGGGATCAAGTTACATAGTCAAAGTCACAAACATGTGGGTAAGATGTAAAAATATAAAGAATCCATAAGATCAACTAAGACCAAAACTAAACTACAGGAGAAGCTGTAGCCCCAACCCCAGGATCTCTCACCAGCCTGAGGCTCTCCCTTCTTGGAAGTCTGGTAGTAGAGAAAGAATTATCAAGATAGATAGGCCATTTCCTGGGGGCGGGGGGGGGGGGATAATAGCTTTACCAAAGTCAAGGGAGAAGAGCGTAGTTGGAAGGAATAGGACTGGTTATGTCAGAGACAGCAGTGTCTAATGGGTGTCTATTACAAGCTGAAAGTAATGGGTTTGAGAGGCTGACTTCCGACCTCCAGTGCTCCAGTTTTTACTGTGCTTTCCAAGCTTCAGATGGCTCCAGTTCAGCGTGACTTCTCTTCAAGGACAGAGGTCGTTCTGATAGGTACGGAGGAACTATGATAAGAGCGAGGCGGTGGAAGGAACATGTGAGAGCTTCCATCAGCAAACCACAGGCGTCCGGAGGCGTGTTTATTTCACCTGATACAAAATATTTCTAAGGTCAAACTTCTCCCCAGTCATCAGCTGGCTAGAGAGCAAGGTCAACAAAAGGGAGAGGCCCCAGGATTTCTTTCAATAGTGAGCTTCTTACACCACATTAAAAGAATTGACCCCCAAAAGCTTCAACGTAAAGTCATATATTGAAATAACAAGGTAAAAAATATTGACATAAATAACGCACAAGGCCACATACAAATAAAAAAATCATAACATAAAATATTTATTTATTTCAAGTAGCAGAATATTTGGAGGATAAAAGGATTCTGTGGTGGACGTATTCCAGTGATCAGCTATATAAATGCCAAAAATCTATACCCTGGAGCTGGGGATATGACTCAGCTGATAAAAGTGCTTGCCTAGTGTGCTTGTAGCTTCTGTCCCAATTTAAGGCATGCGATGAAACCTGGAATGGCAGTACATTCCTGTAATCCTAGTACTTGGAGGATAGAGACAAGAGGAGCAGGATCATTCTTGGCTACGTTATCAATTTAAGGTATGGGATACAGAAAACCTTGTCTAGAAAAGAAAGAAGAGAAGGAAGAAAGGAAAAAGAAAGAAAGAAAGGATGGATGGTGTGGAGCACGTAGTGACCACTGCTGCTTCGCAAAATTCCCTCATATTGACATCACAGATCGCAGCTCTCCAGCATCCTTTAACTTCCATCCTTGATGACCTTTCACTAAGCATTGTGGGAGTTTCCTTATGTTCTTTCCATTGGGAAACTTGGTAGAGAATGTGAATGTATACAATGGTAGTCCCTCTGAACAAAATAATTCTTCTGAAAGAAAAATCTCTGCCACAGTGGAACCTCATAGGTTGATAACTCTGCCTGCCCCTACACAAGAAGCCCCCTTGTGCCCCCCTGTTTGCACCAAAAATAAAGAAGTTAAAGGTTTATGGTTCCAGAGATTCTTAGGCACTTACACCTGGTGCCAAGGATGAAAACACGTGACTTAGAGATGTATTCTAGAGAAATAATCTCTCCAGACCCAGGGTCTGAGGCCTTGACAGTTGAGGGCTAGAGTTCAGTTAATCAGTATAGAGTAGTGCCCATGATTGATTCCCTGAGTACGTGACTTACAAGATTTATAGCAAGATCTTGTATGTCCATGAAAAGCAGGTTCTATTAAGAAGCTAGACTGGCTTGATCCCCCTCTGCCATATACTGGAACATACATCGAAGGGATTAGGATGGTATGGTACATTGGAAAAAGAGTAAGCTCTCAGGACCTGCCCCTTGGCGAGTGTATGAGGAGAACAGACCCATGTTGTAAGACATAAGCACATAGGAACACAGTTAGGAAACAGCTCCATTCGTGTTATGTTACATGATACAAACACTGCAACATGTCCCTTGAGGTATGAAAATTGCTCTTACCGGTTTGTGTCTCAGGACTTAGTGTCCTGAGCATGCATGCACCTCTGACCATAAGGGCCGAGAGCCTGCAGGAGGAAATGGAAAGAGGCACGTGGTGAGGTTGCTGAGCCTGCTGAGCTTAGAGAACAGTAGAGACATAAATGCTTGCTGAACTTGCTGCTTCTGCTTCAAAGAAAAATACCGCAATAAAGTTGATTATCTGAGGCATGGAATCAGAAGGCTGGCTGGTATTGAGAAAGCTCTGGCGATTTGGATTGTGGTATCCATTGCTCTTCTCTGCAATCATGTACTGCCTCTTAAAGGGCGAAATTAAAGTCATATAACTGTGGGCCTTCCTGCCTGCACCCTAGCTCCCGAAGTAATAACTCTGAAACTTAGCTTTGTGTGAATAAATGCCTAGGCCATGAGCTTGGGTTGTTCCCCAACTAGCTCATAACGTAACTAACCCATTTATTCTATTCTATGAGGGCCACATGGTTGTTTTCCTCTTCTCAGTCTCGTGTGTCTGTCTCCTCAGAGTAAGGGGTGAAACTATATCCCAGAATTCTTTCTCCCTACTGGGACTCCCACCTCCTACTTCCTGCCTCAACTCATTGGCCAATCAGCTTTTTATTGATAGATGATGCTTCCATAGAGATTCTTCTCTACAAACGCACATGGAAAAGTCCTGAAAGGACAGCAGAAACCCCATTTTGTCTCCACGTAAGGACCAGGCCTGATTTCAAAATGAAAGCCATAGGCACCAGCTCCAGGAAAGGAACAGACCATAAAATCCAAAACAAGATCATAAAACCCCCTTCCAAAAAAACAGCCTGGTGATAACCACAAAAATGGGGAAGTATCTCAGATTGGGCCATCTGTGCTTGGCGGCTCTATCTCATCCTATGGTTAAACATTCATGATACGGAATGTAGACCAATGATCACCTGTGATCCCCCAGCACCCACCAGTGAAATATTAGATTACCTAATCCTTCTAGAGAGTTCCCTCGCTTCCCTATAAGAAGGTCTGCATGCCTTTGTCTGGGGTCACCATTTCAAAAATTGGCTAACCCCCCATGCTGGTTGTTTCTGAAGAATAAGTGCTATTTGTTTTTGCCTACTATCTGAGTCTGGGGTCTTCCTTCAGTTATTTTCAGACCCTTACAGTTATTGAGGTTGAGACTGTCTGCCTAGAAAATGATGTCGTTTTTACTTCAAACCGATTTGCATAGGAAGATGTACAGATCAGTGAGACAGGCTGCCCTTAGAGCTGCACAAAGGGAATGGAAGGTGTGTGGGGGGACTCCATTATTCAATGGGTGCCTTAATGTATTAGACATCTTTATTTTCCCTAAAGATTGCTTCATTACTCTTGGTCCCAAACCTGAAATACAGGGAGTTTGCACACAAAGATTCTGAGGCCCAGAGGGCTTAAGCACATTCAGGTCATCTCTCTCTCTCTCCCCGGCCTCTTCACAGTAGTCAGACAGCTGGCCACACTCAGAGCTTGGCAGCATCCCTGTCAGAGCCCTGATCTCAAGGAGCCTCCAAGGTTCCCACATCTTGAGCCCACCTTCCCTTTGCAGTCCCTAAAGCTTTTGTTCCCCCTCTATATCTATCCTTCAGCCTTTGCAAAGCCTTCTGGGTAGTAGGACCTTGGTTCCCTTAGACTTGAGAAGGGCCTATACCAGAGCTAGGATTTCAGCTTTGTGCCAGTCAGCTCAAGCTGGATCTGTGTGCTCTGACACCTTGCTCAGGAAGTTAGGAGATCCATAGGGTCATATTTCTTAAATTAAGACTATACTTTCTAGGAGGGACCGTCTGGAAAGATACAATCATGGTTCTCCCTTGACCTGAACTGGATGGGGTCTAACCTGAGTAGGATATGCACAGCCTGCTTACAGACAGTTACAGATAACTGTCTTGGCCATCTCATACTTCTACTTGTCTGTATTGAGGCAGTTATCTTTTCTAGCATGTCTTCTGAATCAATGGAAGACCTTATTTTGTGCACATGCATGCTTGCGTACGTGCGTGTGTGTGTGTGTGTGTGTGTGTGTGTGTGTGTGTGTGTGTGTGCATGTGTGTTGTGTGTGTGTGTGTGTGTTGTGTCTCGTGTCTTGTACTTCAGCTATGGTTCTTCAGATACCTCCAACCTTGTGTTTTGAGACAGGGTGTCTCACTGGCCCAGAACTACTGAGCAGACTGTGCTGGCTCTGCAGTGAGCCCTAGGAGTCCACCTGTCTCTGCCTCCCCGGAGCAGGAATCCTCTCCCGTCACCATGCTCTATTTGTTTCTTCGATTTTGTTGTTGTTGTTATTGTGTGGGTCCTAGAGGATTAAACTCAGATTCTAATGCTTGTAAAGCAAGCACTTTACCAACTGAGCCTTCACGCTAGCCCTACGAAGTCTCTTTGAGAGAAATTCACAACAAGGATTTCTGACCTCTCATAATGCATGTGAAGAAAGTCAGATCTCTCCTGATGGAGGTATTAATATATTTGAGGAAGTGAGAATTGCACAAAGTGCAATGATACCCAGCATTTTGGAATCAGTTGGCAGTCTCATTTGTCTCATTATGCCCCCCCACACACATCATTCTGTCCCATAAAGGCTGACCTAGCTGGATACCATCCATGACGGACTCTTATGCCAGCGACTCCCAGCTGGATTGGGAGGGGAGATGAAGAATGGAATTAGAAAACTAACTCCCTTGGGAGGCCGGCCAGCTGGCTGTGAAGGTCACAGCCCTGTCAGGTGGTTTTCTCTTGTAGAGCAATGCTGGCCAAGTCCCAGCCATTGCTTTCTGCACTTGCGCCTTTCTGGCTCAGCGTTGCTGACCAGGGCTCTCAGTGCTGCTTGGTGAAGAGCAATGTACCATGCTCTGGGTGTTGTGTTCCCTGAATTCTGTTTCTCCTTTTATCAACAGTCTCTTTACTAATACTCATCAGCTAATCCACCTGGCTTCCAGCCAGGGCCTGAATAACAACAGAAAAGCCAACTCCTACCAGCAAAGGAGATGCCCCATGGCATGAAATCCAGAGGGGCTGAATGTGAACTGAGCTGACTCTGGGAGGCTGCCAGGGGAAGGCGAATGAGGCCAGATGCTGCAAGGACATGCCTGCTGCATCAGCATGACTAGACTGTATTTCTCCCAGTGTATAGTGGGAAACATTGAGGGTTTCAGAATGAGGAAGTCGAATCTGTATAGATCTCTCAGTACACTCTTTGATCGAGAAGTAATTTTTCCATGGTAACGAAGTCTATTCTGGGTTCAATCAGGACACCCATGGATGAGAGAGAAATAGAAGAAAATAACCCACACATCCTGTCTCATAAAATTCATTCCTAGGTAGTCACAATTAAGAAAGAACTATAAATATGCACCAAGATTCAGCTGCAAGGATGTTCACTGAACTGCCACTTCAAAAATGTAAACACAGTAAACCACCCAACTTTTCACTAACAAGGGAGAAATCTATAGCCTTTAATACTAATATTGTAGATGTAGTTACACTGGCTTGGAAAGACAGCACTGTCATATTGCTAAATGAAAACAGTACACTATAAACACAATAAATAACTTCAATGTTTGTACTAATACTCAATTACATGCTTAGAGTAAAGAGAAAATCTTACTTTATATTGACTTAGCAATAGATACCATTTTCCCATGAACATGTACAATTCACACCAACAGGTATTTTGAGAATATCAAGGGTGTAGCTTTTGAGCTCTTAATTAGCACAATGAAATAAATAAATGATATCCTAAATCTAGAATCAAACAAGTTACAATCAGACAATCAAATGACTCAAGTAGATAATCAGATTCCTCACAACCAGGAGAAGGAGCTAGGTGATTTAGTCACAATGACACTGAGATGCCCAGGAGCCCTGGACTTCATAGGACCTGACAGGAAACATCTGTATTGACTCGGCATGGGTTTTCCCAAGGTTATACCCCAGAGAACAGTTCTGCAGTCTATGCACACAGCCCCCACAGAAAGCATGCAAATGGGTTTTGAAACTCCCATTCGTGAAAGGAGAAAAATGAAATCCACAAAAGGTGTTGAGTTACCATCAATAGTATACAAAAGCAATGCTGGTTCTGGATAACCAACCTGGGACCAGGCTAAAATGTTGACTAGGAGATTCCTCGTTGCTATTTTAGAAACAGAGACGAGTTACCATTCTGGACTTTTCGTCCCCTGGCTTTGCTTCACCTTTCAACTCACGGACCTCAGGTTCTAGGCCCTTATGTGTTGTTCTATTAACTGGTCCTGTCATTCTGCCCCAGTGAATGTTCTCTTAACCTACTGACAGCATCAGAATCTCTCATTCACTTATCTATGAATTAGCTCTCCTATATACATTATGAATATGCATACCTTACGTATGTCTAAGTAGCTAACATCCATCACTTTGCTTGCCAAATATTGTTCAAAGCATTTATACACATGGTTCTGTTTATTTGTGTATTTGTCTGTTTACTGAAATAAGAGTCTCATTCACATAACCCAGACTGACCTTGCCTTGTATCCAAAGTTGGCCTCGAACCCTTGATCCTTCTATACCCACGGTCCAACTGCTGGGATTAGTTGTATACATTCACCCTTGGCTGGATTGTCCCTTTTAATTCTCAAGGAAGCCATTTCATGCAGGAGCTTCTATTTTCAGCTTGTAGATTAGGTAACTGGGCATTTAGTGACTGTCTAACTTACCCAAGGCCTTGGAGGAACTCCTTTAGCTGAGCAAAAGCCCACATTTATCTGTTCTTTGTGTGTGTGTGTGTGTGTGTGTGTGTGTGTGTGTGTGTGTGTGTGTTTGTTTGTTTTTAAGACAGGTTTTCTCTATATAGCCCTAGCTGTCTTGAAACTAGCTCTATAGGCTGGCCTAGAATTCACAGAGATCCTCCTGCCTCTGCTTCCTGAGTGCTGGTATTAAAGATATGTGCCACCACCACCCAGCTACTCTGTGCTTTACAAAACTACATTTATCTGGAGAAATATCTGTACATTGTACCAAATTGTTAAATATTTGTCTGATGAAAATGGGCTTGTAAAAGGGCCCCAGACCTTAGCATAACTGATTCCATGATGAGAATTCAGGCCATAAAGCCAGCATGTAGACAACACCACCAGTCAAAACAAAGACAAAAACCTAATCCACCAGAGACCATAGTTCTGGAAAAACCTCTAAAAGTACTAACCTTGCTTTTTGTCTCCTGTAGTTCCAATTTTGGCTAACTGCTCTTGCTAACTGAAGCATACCAGCCCGGAACATGGTTTTTGTGCTCAAAAGTTCACCCTTAGACAGGTTCAGTGCTACACTGGGATCCTGAACACCTCAGTGTAGTCACCAGCTGGCTAATAAAGACTTTTCTATTGTTTTAAACCCAAGCAGCCTTCCTTGGTGGATAGCCTACAGCACTTCTGGAGGTTCCACTGAGATCCCAAAGACCAGACCTGGAGACGCTGTGGGGAGAGGGGTGTCTCTGAGTCCTTTGGAGTGAGGAAGCGTATGGTAGTCGGAGGACTCCTAGGAGATATGCAACCTGAGATGTTCTAGGTCCTCAGGGAGCACTTTGAACAATTGCCACCTAATGTTTCAGAGGAGCCCGACGTCTCCACCCCAGAAGGAAACAAATTAGGAAGTTGTCTGGTCCGTCACCTCCAGAGGTGAGATTGGTTAAGAATCCTTTTTGTACACATAGGAGAAGTTAGATGTGGGTGCTGATCCAGTGCTCTCCCTCTTCCTCCCTCCTCTCTCCATCTCTCCATGTCTCTGTCTCTCTGTGTGTGTGTCTCTCTCTCCCCTCTCTCTCCATGTGTCTTTCTATGTGTTTCTGTCAGTTCTATTTCTCTGTATTGTTTTCCTCTTGTGTGAGAACCTTCTGTCTTAAGACCTGTGTCTCCTCCTATTGGGGATCTGTGTAAAAGTGGGGGCTTTCCCTCTCATCCCCAACCTCCCAGAATAACAACTCTGAGACTGAAATTACATTTATAAATACCATGGCCATAAGCTTTGGCTGTTCCCCAACTAGCTCATATATTAATCATCTCGTTATTCTATTCTGGTTACCTCTGTTCAGCTCCTATGCGTCTGTCCTCCAAGTTCCCAGATGGTCCTACTGGCCAGCCAGCTTTACTTGACAGGTGAAGCCTCTAAACAGACATAAGGGGTTCTTTGTACAGTCCTGAATCCTTTTTATTCCCTGCCAGCTTGCCCAGAGAACACCCCCTATATACACACACATGCACGCATGCACACACACACACTCACACACACACACATAGCCCACCACCCCACTACCTGTCCCATTCTGCAAGCAAGAACATTTGCTTGTTTTGTTGCCTGACTCCTGCTCACAGTCAGGTTTGGTCCCTAAGTGAAGGTGGGGCCTGTGCCATCTAACTGGAATGGAGAGAGAGAGAGAGAGAGAGAGAGAGAGAGAGAGAGAGAGAGAGAGACAGAGACAGAGAGAGACAGAGAGAGACAGAGAGACAGAGAGACAGAGAGAGAGGACAATAGTCCCCCCAGGTGAGTACTCCCTCCATTCCCTGCCAGCTCTAAAAAGCCCTGGAAAGGAGGAAAAGGTCCCCTGGGCTGAGCACAAAAGAAAAGAAAAAGTCCCATACCTTTATGTCTCCCTTTTAACCAGTGATCTGCATAGTTGGAAAACTAAAACCCACCATTCTCAGAAAAAAGTATAATGATAATAATAATAATAATAATAATAATAATAATA
>JADRCD010220410.1:0-36861 GCA_019843815.1 Montemys delectorum
TCTCTCCATTTAGTTTGATGTTGGCTACTGGTTTTCTGTATATTGCTTTTACTATGTTCAAGTATGGGCCTTGAATTCTTGCTCTTTCCAAGACTTTTATCATGAAGGGATGTTGAATTTTGTCAAATGTTTTCTTAGCATCTAGTGAGATGATCATATGGTTTTTTTCTTTGAGTTTTTTTATATAGTGAATTATGTTGATGGATTTCCGTATATTGAACCATCGCTGCATCCCTGGGATGAAGCCTACTTGATCATGTTGAATGATCATTTTGATGTGTTCTTTGATTCGGTTTGCAAGAATTTTGTTGAGTATTTTTGCATCGATATTCATAAGGGAAATTGGTTTGAAATTTTCTTTCTTTGTTAGGTCTTTGTGTGGTTTAGGTATAAGAGTAATTGTGGCTTCCATAGACCGAGTTGTGAAGAGTACCTTCAGTTTCTACTTTGTTGAATAATTTGAGGAGTATTGGTATTAGGTCTTCTTTGAAGGTTTGATAAAACTCTGTACTAAAATCATCTGGTCCTGGGCTTTTTTTGGTTGGGAGACTATTAATGACTGTTTCTATTTCATTAGCAGATATGGGACTGTTTAGATCATTGATCTGGTCTTGATTTAACTTTGGTACCTGGTATCTGTCTAGAAAATTGTCCATTTCATCCAGGTTTTCCAGTTTTGTTGAGTATAGGTTTTTGTATTAGGATCTCATGATATTTTAGATTTCCTCAGTGGCCCTTTAAGTTGGAGGTCTTCATTCTTTTCTATACCTATTATCCTTAGGTTTGGTCTTCTCATTGTGTCCTGGATTTCCTGGATGTTTTGGGTTAGGGTCTTTTTGCATTTTGCATTTTCTTTGACTGTTCTGTCAATGTTGTCCATGTTATCTTCTGCCCCTGAGATTCTCTCTTCTATCTCTTGTATTCTGTTGGTGATGCTTGCATCTATGTTTCTTGACTTTTTTCCTAAGATTTCTAACTCCAGGGTTGTCTCTTTTTGTGATTTCTTTATTGTTTCTACTTCCATTTTTAGGTCCTGAATGGTTTTACTCAATTCCTTCACCTGTTTTTTTGTGTTTTCCTGCAATTCCTTAAGGGATTTTTGAGTTTGCTCTTTAAGGGCTTCTACTTGTTTACTTGTGATCTCCTGTAATTCTTTATGGGATTTTTTTTTGTTTCCTCTTTAAGGGCTTGTACCTCTTTATCTGTGTTCTCCTGTATTTCTTTAAGGGAGTTATTCATGTCCTTCCTAAGTTCCTCTATCAGCATTGTGAGATATGTTTTTAGAGCCAAATCTTTCTTTTCCAGTGTTTTGGGATATCCAGGACTTGCTGTGGTGGGAGTACTAGGTTCTGATGAAACCAAGCAGTCTTGATTTTTGTTGGTAGGATTCTTGTGTTTGCCTTTCGCCATCTCCTTATCTCTGGTGTTAGATGTTCTTGGTGTCTCTGACTAGAGCTTGTCCTGTCCTTGCTGCCCTGCAACTCCCCTTCAACTCCTGAAGCCTGTGCCTCCAGGCTGGACCTGACTTAGAAAGTCACCGAAGAGAAAATGTGGGATCTCACCTGAGTCTCTGGGCTGAAGCCCGCCCTGGAGGCAGGCCCTCCACTAGCAGGGAGGGCGCAGAGATGGTTGATGATCCAGCTGTCACTCAGAAGCTGAGAGGATCCTGTTCCTGCAGCCCTGTGACTCCCCTGTAATTCCTGAGGCCTGTGCCTCCCGGCTGGTCCCACCAAGAAACCTAAGTTTTGTTAGAGAAAAGAATTTCAGGAATTTATGGGATGGATATAAGACCTTCATCAATTCTTGTTTCTCATGGAGTTCTTTGTTCTAAGTCCATTTCTTTGATATTCAGAGTAGAAACTATTTTTGTACTTTCTCCAGTTTCAAGTTCTGGACTTTTGAATTCCTACTGAAGTGAGTAATCTATCACTTGTCACAGTGCAGAGAGGAAGTGTCTGCAGAGTGCTCTGTCACAAATGGGACATCTGTATTACATGGCTATCCACAAGGCTTGGTTAACATCATGTAAGGAGGGCAGAAAGTGTTTAAAAGGCAGAAGTTGCACATGGTAGAAGAAATACACTCTTCTGGACATAGTAGTACCACTGAACACACGAATCTATAGCAGTTGCTTAATATGTGCACACAGTCAAGCCAACAAACTCCCCAGCATGGAGGGATGCAGGGTACATGAGCCCCTACACATAGCTCAGGAACTAGTGATAGATGATGGTCTGGGTGAGGTAGAGTTAATTTTCTTTAAGTATGTGGTCCACAGTAGATCGACCAAACCCTTGAGTATTTATGGGCAACATTACCTGCACTTAGTAGGTTTTTTTTTAAAAAAAGAAAATATAAAGTAAATAGAAAGTGGGATCTTGGAGGAGTTAAGAAGAAGAATGGGGTGAATATGGTCCAAATATATTGTGTACATGTATGTAATTCAGAAGAATTAATTTATTCTGAAAGGTACACTTTAGTTGATAATTTAAAAAATACCCATAATATCTCTTTCACTTACACCTACATGCTGAGGGAGTTAGGCCTTTAGTCCAGTCTCAGTGAAAGATGGAGGGGTGGCTTTGTAGAGGTGGTAGTATGAGTGAGCAGTCTTGGTGATTGGGTAGGCATTCATCATTGGAAAGAATTGGGAGAAGGATCAGTGGACCCAGGTTTAGACCATCAGGGAGTGTGGAGTACAGACATTTTCTACAGGCCTAAAAGCACTTAAGTATAAATATCAAGTTAGATGGTAGAGGATGAGGCAAGAGAACAGTAAGGAATTTATTGAGGAGGGTCCTCTGTGCTAACTTTGGAGGCTTGGATTCACATCTCTTGGGTGATTCCCTCTACAGCTACAGTGAGTCATCTACCTCTGTATCTAGACATGCTGGCATGTAAAGAAATCCATGGGACACATGAACTTTGGTGGAGTCAAACCTCTCCTCTCAGAATAAGATGTCAGAGGCAGTGTTTTCCCTTCTACTCCCTCCCACTTTAGGGTTAATATGAGGGTTCTAAGAACTATCTGGACATAACAAGACTAAATAAAGGAAAGAAGGAATTGCTTTCTTGGATGGAATGCCGGATCCTCACATTTTCAGGCCATTGGGTGTTGCTCCTATTTGCACATCTGGAATCATTGAACTTTTCTCTTTGAGTCTCCATGGCTTCAAAGAAGAATCCAAAAGGAGGAGACCAGTTGTGTTTGTGCATTCCTGAATATCTCCCTCATGCTGTCCTTTGGACTTTAGTCATTATAGGGATCTCTGTAATCTGTGATAGGAGAAAATCATGCAAATTGCATATTCAGTGAATATCTGCTTTAGATGGGGCCTGCATCATAGAGTTAGAGATGACAAAGGGAAGCAAGGCAAAGAGCTTTAGCAGGCAGCAGTCAGGGAACTCTCACTCAAAGCAAGAGGCAAGAAGGATGAGGGAGGAGACTCAGGGAAATCTGGTTGAGGTTCATGATGACTCCATGCCTTTCTGATGAGCCAGAAGTTTAATATATAAATGTTCTGTGTCCATTTGCCACATTTCTGCTCAGAAGAAACATGCTGATTCTGTGGGAAGGTCTCCAGATTTTCCTTAAATGTTAGGCTTAGATATCTCTCATATGTCCTGTTGCACTTTCTCTTTCTTTTGTTGCCTCATATTCTAACTTCTGTCCATTCATTAATCATATCTTGTCATTAGCCACTGATTGTATCCATATTGTACTCAAGGAGTTTATGTGCTTACTCATTGTGAGAACATGATGTGGCCAAGGACCAAAGCGAGGTCTTGATACTGTGTTACATGAGAGTGAGAATTCTGGCTCTCTCATTGAACTGGACCAGCTATTTAGCAATGGGAGAGACATAAAGAAAGGATATAGGTCTCAGATTCCCCTCCCAATACCCTATTCCTTAAGGAGACTCTAGAAAAACTTATGTGGCATCATCTTCTTACCTAGCTGACAATGTCTGCTCACTAAGGACAGGAGGGCCAACTGGTGGGAGGTAGAGGCAGATGATACAGAGAAGTAGGATGGTCAGACAGTCTAGAAGTGCTGATTCTCTGGGGTGGGTGAAACTTGGCCAAGAAGCTAACAGCATATGTCCCAAAATGGCAAGTCCGTTCTTGTACCACCCCCAAGCCATGGCACAGTACTGGAAGGACTACAGATGGAGTTCCAATCATTCAAAGAAGAGAAAGGGCATGGAGCTGCTAAGACAGCTGGGCTGCATCAGAAGTGCTACACTAAGCCCACTCACACATGTGCTCTGCAGAAACCTCTGTGGAGCTCAGCCTCTAGAGTCCCATTGGGTATGGCTTCCTATGATTAGTTGTATACTCAGCTAAAGTTTGTTGAAAGTTTCGGGGCCAGGCATGTTTTGTGTGCTACTTGATTTTGTTTCTACATTTGTAATAATCCTGAGGCAGAAATTATTATTTTTATTTCACCAGTAAGGAAATCAATGTTAAAATAAATACAGCAATTCTTTTAAATTTACCTAGCTAGGTTTGAGTTTAGGTGTGTTTAGCTACAATGTCTCTTATCTGTCTTAATTTATATGTTAATATTAACTAACCTAAGTGAAGAAGCAGGAAAAGTTCATGCTCACATGGTGTTTTCATGACCACGGCATGATTGTATAATTATTGAAGAAAACGTAGACAATTAATAAAAATATATACCATTTATATATTATATATCTTGTAAAGCTAACCAAACCAAACCAAGACAAACAAACAAACAAACAAGTCACCTGACATGTCAATAGGGGTTATTTTAGACTGGGTGATTTGAGAAAGTCTTTTATCAATCTGGCAATGATCTGACAATGAGAAATACTAGTCAACCCTAGGGTAGAGTCCAGCCCATCATATGACACATGTCATAGCACTACACTTCAATCAACCCCCTCCCATCCCATTTCTTGCCATCCATCCATCCCATCTTATCCTATACTACTGTGTCTCTTTCCATGATCCCATTACACACCACTTATCTCATTATATCTTATCCCATTCAATTCCATTCTATTTCATTCTACCTCTTCACACCCTTTTCTACTCCTTCCCTTTCATCTGACCCATCTCATACTGTCCCATGTCATACTATCTCATCCCAGCCTATCCCATCCCATCCCATTTGTTCCATTCTGTCTCATCTATTTCATTCTCTTCCCATCTGATTCCATCCCATCCCATTCTACCCCATAAATCATATTATTCTTCCATATTACCCACCCTATCTTACCCATTACATCACATCCCATTCCTTTCCATACTAGACTCCTTGAAAGCTATATGATTACATTCACAAAGGCTCTCATCATTGAATTATATATCACACAATCATGATCACTTAGATTCAGATTGGTAGGAATGTTGCATGGTCAGATTTATTTGAAATTATTAGCTCATAATATAGAAAAGTGCCAAGTGTAGAAGAAAAACGTGTATCCTATTCCATTTGTTTTTCAACTAAAGAAGGATATAGAGAAAATCATTTTTGTTAACAGCACCTCTTTTAGTCAGATAACTTTGTGTTACCTGCTAGGTAGTGTCTGGGCTAAATGTGCCCAACAGTAGATCAGTACAAGCTTGTTGACTACTGTTGAATGGGGACTCGAATATGTACATTTTCCTGATTATCAGAGGTCTCTCCTTTTCATCTACAAGATGTTTGAGGAACTTACCATGTTTTAAAACTATGTTCCTTTTTTTCTTCTACCAAATTTCCTCTATCAATTCTCAGTTTCTTTGAAGTTTGAAATCATCAAATGCTAGAATTGCGATTTATGTATTCTTTCATTCATTCTGAGTCACTTCCCTGCAAACCATTTGGAGTGGTTTTAAAAGGACTTTTATTCAGCTGTAAAGAAAAATAACACTATGATATTCATAGGAAAAGGGATGGAGGGGCTGTTCTTGGGAGAGAGAGTTGGTTCTTGCCCCTCATCCACTATTCTCATACTCTGTCTCCTCCATTCCTTTCTCTATTTCTCTCCTGACTACAATGAGCTTAAGAAACTTGTATGCCACAAGTTTCTTCTGCCATGATGCTGAACTCAGAGTGTATAGGCCAAGCAACCATGGACAAAATCAGCTGTATGAGACTATAAGCAAATGAAGTCTTTCTTAAGTTGCTTTGTCAGATATTTTGTCCCAGTGACAGAAAAATAATTAATCCCCTTAGAATTCAATGGCTTATTCCTACCCTAACATTGCTGCTTGGTTTTAGTAATACTCCAGCTTTTTATGTCATAGTTTAGGATTCTTTGCTTGCTTTTAATGTTTAAAAACTAGAAGGGCATGTCTATACACATGATCTGAAAACAAACAAACAAATAAACCACCAGATTCTTTTTTTTTTTAATTAGGTATTTTCTTTATTTACATGTACATTTTCCCTTCCAAAACAAACAAACAAACAAACAAAAGCAAGAACAAACCCCTTTTGCCTCCCCCTTCCCCATGCCTGCCACCCCACCCTCTCCCAGTTATTGGCCCTGGCATTCCCCTACACTGGGGCACAAAACCTTCACAAGGCCGAGGCCCTTTACTCCTATTGATGATCGAATTTGCAATCCTCTACTATATACCTGCTTCCAGTACATTCAATCCCACCCTGTATAGTCCTTGATTGGTGGTTGGGTCCCTGGGAGCTCTGAGGGTACTAGTTAGTAATTGTTGTTCGTCCTAAGGGGCTGCAAACCCTTCAGCTCCATAGAACCTTTCTCTAACTCCTTCATTGGGGACAGTGTACTCAGTTCAATGAATGGCTGTGAGCCTCTACATCTGTATTAGTCAGATATTGTCAGAGCCTCTTAGGAGATAGCTATATGCTTGTCCTTCCTTCCAGATTCTTTATATTCTCTCCTGGACCTACCACAACGAAATGATACTCTCTTCCTTGTACATCAAATTGATGTCCTCAAGGTGTCTAATGAACTCCATAGTATTAAATGCAATAGCTCTTTGGGCCCTCATTCCTCCTGCCCGATTCTTATCCTTTGCACAGATAGTTCCTTACTCATTCTTCATCATAACACTTGTTACTGTCTAGATTTCTTGGATTTCCTCATTCCTCTGTGGCTGATCTTTTTAATTACCATTAAGCTACCTCTCCTTTCCTAACCTTGAAACTTTGAGGATTCAGGGCTCAGTGCTATAGTTCTTCTTTTCTCATATTTACATACTTTTTGTGATTTCATCTAGTCTTGGAGTTTTAAAAAGCATCTAGCCACAGACAACCTCCTTTGAGCTTCAAATTCTACACTACTAGATATCTCATTTGAATGCCTAAAAGACATCTTAATTTAACACATCTAAAACCAGATCTTCCCCCAACAAACCTGTTCTTCCTCCAAACTTCCAAAGCTTAGTAAAAGTAAATGAGCTCTTAGTAAAAGTCTCTCTGTTTTCTTAGACCAAAATTCTTGGAATTATACTTAGTAGCATCTTCTCTCAGACCTTACAGCTAATCTATTAGCAAGCTTGTTGGTGGTCCTTCAAAACAGAGTGAGACTACTGTTCTTCAAGCCTCCACTATTCTCATATGATTTACAATTCTCTTTAGCTTGGATTATAATAAGGTTCTTTTCTTCCCTCTTCAGTCTATTCCCAATGCCAGAGTCATTAACAAAAGGCAACAGTTATTATAATTACAATATTGATGTATTATTGGAGTTTATACTTCCATATATCTCATTTTTATCCCTGGCAATATAGGACCATGGGAAGATTTGTAAAGATGTCATGAAAGTTTCTCTCCCTCATTGTTTAATCAAATATTAATCGAGGTTACCATTTCAAAGGATTTTGTAGATATAATTAACATCTCAAATTAATTGGTCTTATAATAAAAGTAGAAGCATTTTCCCATCAGATAAGCTCTTTAAAAATAGAATATTCCCCAGCTAGTAGCAAGGAATAGAAATTGGAAGCATGAACACTGTTGGCTTTGAAGGAGGATGGATCATATAGTAGGCAGGGCCAACAGCCTTCTAGGGAAGGTATAATCCCTAGAAGAGAGCTGGCAGGGATGTGAGGGTCTCAATTGTACAGCCACTAGGAACAATTTAAACAAATATCCTTCCTTGGTACTTTCAAAGTAGAGACTGCCTCATATTTTGATTTTAGTCCTGTGGGACCCTATGCACAGCGATTTGGGTCAGAGATTTCACCTATGAAGCTTACTTGTAATTCTTGTGTGTAGAACTTTGAGATGAAAAGAGAATGTTATTTTAAACTATTGACTTTATAGTAATCATGGTACAACAGTAGATATCTATTCTGGAAATAACGAGAGAGTGGTTCCTTCTATGGTAAATGTCATTTTTAATGTAAGTAGTGCCTTTATTTCTTTTGAGAAAATGGTTATTAATGCAGAAAATGAATAGCATTTTGAGTCATTTAGACTTGGTACTTAATTATTTATTTACCTTGATAACAGAGTTTCAAGTGAAAATGTGGATTTTTTTTTATTGCCTGACAAAAGAAAGGATCCCAGTTACTTCAAAGATTCAAACTATATTCATTATATGATAGTCTTAAATCAACATATTATTTGACTTAGTATGTATGATCAATGTTATAACATGAAAATCAATATATTAAATAGTTGTTTTCATAGTAAATGGAAAGAACTAAATGTAAAGCCCCTCCTAATGTCACGTTCACGAAGTTGACTCCATCCTTTAAATTCAAGTTGCTATGGTATGTTAACTTCTTCGTAAGTATTACAAGCCTAGCAAGCATCTCTGCGTACATGCTAAAACAAGACAGCCTGAACTCTGGGAGGTGAGGTGGGGAGGTATACAGATCTCTCTATTCTGTCTTCATGAGAAAAGAGCGATCCTAACTGTGTATACATGGGAAGAGGGAGGGAAGCTAGTAGCATCCCACAGACCCTGAAGACAAGGGTTTTAAACAGTGACAATTCAAGGTCTTCTATAGGCTTCAGGGTCTCAGTCTCCCAGCCATTGGCTTATTATGTCTACTCCTAAGATCCAAGAAACTTGAAGCTGAGAAAACATCTGTTTTGTCATCTGATAGGTTGGCCACTAGCTCAGATAAGGCTATCCTTAAAAAAAATGCCAAGAAAATGTAATTGCATTTATCAGGAACTAAAAGCCCTGTACAATACAATAAGGATACTGTCATTCATTTCTTATTATCTTTTGTGTCAAATACCATATGTGTATTTTATGCTAAATATTTCACTTATGTTTACAAATGAGCAAAGGCTTTGGGAGGGCAAGTTGCTTGCCAGAAGACTAGGAGGGGTATACAGATGGAGCTAAGACTTTAGTCTACATTCTGAGCAATAACAAGATCAGTATTCTTCCACTTGGCCATCATTAATGTTCCCAGTGGCAATGTTTTTTAATTTATTTTATTTTTCTTTTCTTTTACTGAAAATAGATTCCTTTCAATTAATATGTTCTGATTATGGTTTTCTCTCCCTTTACCTTTCCTAGTCCTTTCTCACTTCTCCTCTCATCTGGATCTACCCCCTTTCTGTCTCTCACTAGAAAGAAAACAAGAACATAAGGGAATATAATATAGTATAATATAATATAATATAATATAATATAATATAATATAATATAACATAATGAAACAAATTGAAATAGGACAAAATAAGTAGAAGGATAGGAAACTATCTCCTATTGATAACCACTTGCAAATGAAACATTGGTTTTTCCCAAGAGAATCTCACTAGGTTAAGCAAGCTACTACTCTTATGAACAGGCTCACATGCTCAGCAGTAGATAGCCAACAGAAGATGAAATCAGTGGCACCTTTGGAGGTTACTTGTCTCTTAATGTCATGTCAGTACTTTTTTAAACAATTATTTTTTGTTTACAGTAGTAATCACTTTTAGCATTCTATCATGTGTGGAGGGAATCCTCTTTATTCACAGCACCTATAGATAGTCTTTGTACTATCTCTTCCTCTTGAGTATGGGCAAAACCTAGGGATTACTTTCTAACAGTGTAAGACTAGAAGATAGGCTCCAACATTTATAAAGAGGTTACAAAGAGATGGGTTCCTCTTTCAGGGTTCTCCCATCTTTCATACACCCCATCTGTAGACCTTGTTCAAGGAGAAACAAAATACCTATTAAAGAAACACCTAATAGTAACGGATACCCCAAATAGACAGCTAAGAGGATTGACCTACCAATAATAATTGCTTCTCTCTGACTCCAGCTTTAAGATACCCACAACCACAGCAAACACTTTGCCTGCAGTTTTGTAAGAAATCCTGAGCCAAAGGACCACAAAGCAAAGCAACTCTCAGATTCTAACCTACAGAAAGAAATAATACCTATGGCGGTCATCTCTTATATTGCAATAGGTAGTAGAGACTACTCTGCATACCAGTATTACTACAAAAATAGCTACTGCATTTAAATATATTATATTATCAAGAACACATTCTAAGATCTCCCAGTGCAATGACATGTATCATTGCATTATGTATCAACACTCTCCTCTCCAAATCAATGATGCTTCCCTCACTACTCTCCGCCTTTGTGCACACACAGTTCTCTCTGCTACCCTCTAGGACCACACTCTAAGTGTCTATATCACCTCCTCTAAGATGCCCCATCTCTCCCCCACCAGGTCCTTAGCTTCCCCCACAACACTCATACTTATCTCCCATAACATGGGTTGTTGTTCATGAAAATTTCCCCTCACTGACTGTGGATTTCTTTTGGAAAATATCCACACTGTGGGCAATGTACCAACTTCATATGATAGTAACTAATTATTTAGTACTAATTATTTACTTTCAACAGCCCAGCTTCCTATTCACATCTGACAAAGACACAGAAAGTTAGGCCTACCAGACCAGTACCTAATATGTCTGAGGTCCATGATTTAAACTGAGGCCTTTTCTAGAGTTTTTTTTTTTAACCTTCAGACAGGATGACAACGAGAGAATAAACTCTATTGTAGAAGCTACCTGGCCATAACTTTGTTGGATAGATTCTTGGGATGCTCAGTGTGCTCTAGTGTGAAGAAGCAGTTATAATAAAGTTTTCTGAACATGCCTATCATATTTGGACCAATAAAGGCAGTCTCATTTATGTATCACATTTTGAGATCTTACTGGGATGGTTCTTTAGGATGTGCACTGTCATGTGAAAAAAAAATTAAAGCTCTCTGAAGGACAAAAAGAAACACATGAAGGTAGTCTTCTAATATTTCTCCTTGAAACGGGCACATTACCATTTCATCAACTAAAGTAAGTAGCTCAGCTCCACAGCAGTGGTGCAGAAACTGCTCTTATTTGGAGGCAGAACAGGGAAGGGGTTCCTTAACTCAAATTTTGGCTCCATATGCAAATCTACAGTGAAGGAAACACAGAATCAATGTGGAAGACCTCAGCCAAAACTGATGGACAGCTTCTATGGCTTTAAACCCTGTGCTTTCTTTTGAAGAAAAACTTCCACAGTCCTAATATTGTAGGACTCTTGGACTCTCTATGCAATAAAAAGTAAATTAGAGATAGCCGCAAGTTTCTATGAGAAAACTCAGAAAAGATTGGATTCATTAGAAAAGGAACTTCAACTGAGAGTATCCAGGGCCTTGATGGGTTTGAGCAGTGGAAAAAACAGGGAGAGTAAGCAAAGTGGACATAAGTGAATGCAGATGCTCCAGGCTAACTGGGAAGGAAGATCCAGTGCAGTGTTACTACTCAAACTGAGAGGACAACACAAGTTTTCTTGGAAGAGAAGCTACATATAACAAAGCAAGCATAGCCATAGATAATTCTGATGAGTCGCAGTGAGCAGGGAACTCTGCAAATGAGGTCAAAATGAACCTGAGTGGTTAAACTAACTCATTTTCCCTTTGCTCTTTAGTCCATATGTTCTAGAAGGCCTGAGAACAGAGACTAGATAGGAACCTTGGAACAATCATTTACAAGAATGACTTTGTTGCTACCCTTGTTAAATGCCTGTATCATTGCATTTAGAAAACAGTTTCTCTTTCAGTTTTGCACTTCCTAGTGTACTAAATAATTAGTTACTATCAAATGAAGTTGGTACATTGCCCACAGTGTGGATATTTTCCAAAAGAAATCCACAGTCAGTGAGGGGAAATTTTCATGAACAAACAACCCATGTTATGGGAGGTGAATGCAAGTGTTGTAGGGGAATCTGAGGACCTTCGGGGGAGGTAGGGCATCTTAGAGGAGGTGATATAGACACTTAGAGTGTGGTCCTAGAGGGTAGCATGGAGAATTGTGTGTGCACAGACAGAGAGTAGTGAGGGAAGCATCATTGGTTTGGAGAAGAGAGTGCTGATACACGATGGGAATGTGGGATCATGAGAGCGAATGCATGAGAGGTAGGAACCTTCATACATCAGAAATACAGAAGAGCTCATATCTACTCTCATCCCTTTTCTGTTTTCCAGCTCCTCCAGAGACCATCCCCTTTTCTGTCTTGTGTATTTTGGTTTTATTACTGTTGTTGACTCCATGGACTTCTTGTTGCACATTACTGCTGATGCTCATCTTTGTTGTAATATTCTTACTTACACTTTAAGGCAGCTAGAAACCCACTGAAGACTTCTCTGTGCTGGATTAAGTAAAGCCAATTCCCTTTGCTTCTCCTCAGGGCTTTGGTTTTATTAGAAATATTAATGAAAAAACTATACAGTTTTTAAAAGTGGAAATGTCCACTTCCCTGGGCTTTATGGTTCATTGGACTTTGAGGTTTTATTCTCATTTATAACATGCAAGGTCCACCTTAGGGCATGTCAGGGACTGCACTAGTGAGTCAAGAAACACAAAGAACATCTTTGAGACTCTGTGGAAGGTGTGTAAGAACTATGTGATTTTCTGTAATCCTCTTAGCATCTAGAAAGCATGGGCATTAGTTTTCTCAGGTTTCAGGCAAGCAAATCCATGCCTATAGAAGTGTGTACAATGTGCCCAATGTCACATAGCCAGAACAAGGCACAACTAAGGACTTGACCTATGTCTGAGCTACAAGTCACAGAACATTCTTGCTTCCCTCTCATGTGTTCTACAAAAGCTGATGATCCCCCACCCCCACTGCCAATGTACTGGATCCAAATTTATTCTAAACAATTGTCCAACATCCATGATCACAACATACCTGAGTTACTGCAACATACTTTCCTCAACTTTTCACAGAAGTTTACCCTAAGTCACCTTCACTTTGGATGCTCTCAACTCAATAATATCACATCTGTAATTATCTTTGAATATAGGAGACTGTTGGGATATAACAACAATGAGCAGTGTAGTATTAATTTCTAGGTCAGAGGATTTCTAGAAATCAGATTGTTTAAAGAATTTTGGAAATGAAGAAGCCTTAGCACCAGGGAAAGTGGACCTGCATGGCCTTGGCAAGTCACTAATTTTTTAGGTTCTACAGTTTATGAAGCAACTCTAATTGTACTGTTTCACTCTCGGCCATACTGACTTGTGAGACTGGCAAAAGAAATACAGCTAACTTGAGGCCAAGAATAGAAACAGAACTGTCTTAGGGTTTCTATTCCTGCACAAAACATCATGACCAAGAAGCAAGTTGGGGAGGAAAGGATTTATTCAGCTTACTTCCACATTGCTATTTATCACCAAAGGAAGTCAGGACTGGAACTCAAGCAGGTCAGGAACTAGGAGCTGATGCAGAGGCCATGGAAGGATGTTTCTTACTGGCTTGCTTCCCCTGGATTGCTCACCCTGCTCTCTTATAGAACCCAAGACTTCCAGCCCAGGGATGGCACCACCCATAAGGGGCCCTACCCCCTTGATCAATAACTGAGAAAATGTCCCACAGCTGGATGTTATGGAGGCACTTCCCCAACTGAAGCTCCCTTCTCTGCTATAACTCCAGCCTGTGTCAGGTTGACACACAAAGCCAGCCAGTATAAAAACCTAAAGCTTTATTTCAATGGCTAAACACAGGCATCTATCCTCTCGCTTTCATCAAATTCTTGAAACAAAAGCAAAGGAATGAAAATGCACAGGCCCACAAGGAAGACAAATGGGAAATGTGCTGACATCAAGTGATAGAGGACAGCAGACATTTAGGCAAGAAGGGAATTCTCTAAGTCAAGCCGTGGAGTCCTAGCAGTATCAGTATGCAGTTTGATCTCATCCAAAATGCAGAGGTACACTGAGATTGGAGACAAGAGGCCTAAAAAGAAAACCTAAAAACATGGGAAAGTTGTTATTAAAAGCACAATATCAAAAATACTTCATTCAAAAGGAAAGTAATTAAAATTAAACATATTAAGATTAACAGATGTAAAAACGAAGAGAAAATGGTAGCCAACTAGAAGATCAACCCAGAAAGCCCAACAACTGATGGAATGCCAGAAAAGGAGGAAATAACATCAGATTTAAAATAAAAGAGTTTCTGTCTACAGGGAGAGGGAATTTGTGTTCTCTCCCCCATTCCTGTTACTATGACCAGAAGAAACTCTGGGCATTATATATGAAGCAAATATATCGATACTCTGAAAGATGAAAAGAATTCTATCAAGAATCCAGATTCAGAACTTAGATCAAGATCTATTCAGAAAACTGATCCCCCTTTAAGCACCAGCAAGTATGGAGAAAGAAATAAACAAAGCCAACCAAAATCCAGTTTCTTCAAGCCAAAGAAGCCAGGTTAGAAAGGAAGACTCTTTCCAGTCAATATGTACTTCACTCCAGCCAAACATTACAATGAAACTATGGCCCTGGCACACTCTGTGGAAAAAGGTTAAGTTGGGGAATCTAGGCTCATTGTTACATATCTCTAAGGGAGATCCTGTCTACACATAGTGGTGTTGGCAAAAGCCAAGGAAGGATTCTGGACTGCCGTCCACGATGGTCAGTAAGACATGTTCCTTTCTTTTCCACAGTGTTGATAGAGGCCAGCTAGAAATCCTGACTTGACCTTCTTACCATCACCAATGAAACCTCCCTCTTGTGTTCTTTGGGGTGGTATTAGGTGAGGTTTAATGAGAAGTGGGGAGTTTGACCACTGCTCACCATCAATCAAACAAATCCATAGTAGTAACAGCTGAGAATACTGGAAATGGAAAACTTCTACCTGGGCATGGTAACGAAGAATACCATCTTGATGTCAACATAAATTCAGACAAGACTCTTGACATCTAGTGTCTGGGGAGATAGTTTAGTGGTTAAAAGTACCTACAATTATTTCAGAGGGACAGGATTTCATCCCCAGAACCCACATGGTAACTCATAACTGCCTATAACTCAAGTTCCAGAGGGACCTAACAAATTTTTCAGGATTCTCTAGGATCCTATGTGCACATGACACATAATAAATCACAAAGTGGCATATATATATTGAAAAAATTAATAAAAAGGAATTCTGGACTTCTAACTCCAGCTATGCCTGGAAATCTCTTGTAAATGTTGGGTTATCCAGAGTCTCAAAATGGAGCGACAAATGTCCAGGGTCCTGAGAAGAATCAGTCTTTATGCCAGCAACCTGAAAAGCCCCAAACTAAAGAAAATAGAAAAAATATGCCACCAATAGAATGATGGTATGATGAAGAAGATAGAGTTATCCAACAGATTTGAGACCACCTATGGCTTAAAAGGTCAGATTTTTATAAGTAATCAGTAGCATTCTTGTAATGAATAAAAGGGAAGTCTCAGAAAATTTGACAAACATGGAGAAGAGACAATGAAAAGCCAAACAGAAATTTGAAAATTTTAGAACTAAAAACTTGAAATAGCCAAGATGAACAGTTTATTGTATGGACTCAAAAGCCAAACAGAAAACCAGAAGACTCACTAGCATGGAAACAGCCATAGCAACCAGCTACTCTGAACAACAGTGATAAAACTGGCTGATGATAACAGAACAGTATCTAGGGAAATGGGGTAGCTAACACAAGATATGACATTCCTGATATGACACATCTAATGGAATAATGGAAAGGAGGAGCTGGGAAATGAAGAAATAATGTCTATAAACTTCATGAATTTGGTCAATGGCACATGTAGTTATTCATGAATGTGACTGAAGTTCCATTAGAAAAAGTTCTCAACCTGCTCAGCAAGACCAACCATGCAAAATTTAAAGACAAAGGAAATATCAAGAACATCCAGAAAGGATGAACACTATACCAATAGTGAAAGTGAATCACAGGATGGTGGACTTCTCAGCAGATGCTCTCAGTAGGCAAGGGTACTAATGTTTAAACCTGATGACCTGAGTTCGAGCCCTGGATTCCAAAAGATCCTTAGGATGTGAGTACCTTCTCTCTCTCTCTCTCTCTCTCTCTCTCTCTCTCTCTCTCTCTCTCTGTCTGTCTGTCTGTCTCTGTCTCTCTCTCTGTCTCTGTCTGTCTCTGTCTCTGTCTCTGTCTCTCTCTGTCTCTCTCTCTGTCTCTCTCTCTGTCTCTCTCTCTCTCTCTCTCTCTCTCTCTCTCTCTTTTCCTCTCTGTTTTCCTCTTCTCCCTAAATAAAAAAGTAAATGAAATAAAGCTATTGATAACTTTAGAGAAAAATTTTTAAATATTTTTTAATATTTACATCATCTCCCTCCTCCCTTAGTTGATGAAATCCACTTATGCTATATTAATGCAACATTTTAATATTAAATAAAATTTAAATATTTCATCCCTTTTTGTTTGTTTGTATTTCAAGATGTTTTCTTCTGTGTAGTCCTAGCTGCCCTGGAACTCACTCTGTAGACCAGGCTAGCCTCAAGCTCAGAGATCTGCCTTCTATGTCACCTGAGTGTTGGGATTATAGTCATGTGTTACTAGTCCAAGTATCAAAATGTTATATTCTTATACAATACAACTCCTGCACTTAGGGCTTAGGGATGATTGTAGAATAGAGGGTGCAACAGTTGGAAAAGCCAAAAGAACAGGATGTTTTATGTAAGATTGTATCCTCTAGAAATACCAGACATGCTATACCCAAGACATTATTCCAGCATGGCTGCCTAAACATGACCTGAACAAGGAAGGCACCAATAGACATGCTAAAACAGAAGGGGGCAAGATCAAGAGGCTTTAATGTGAGACAAAAACCTTTAGGCAGTTAAAGATTACAGAGAGTTAGAAACAGTCTTCCCCAAATAAGAGCACTCCAAGTAGTTATCCAGTACCAAATGGTCAACTCTGTAAAACATATACATACAATTAACAGACTTATCAAGTTGTATATATGCATGTGTGTATTGTTATATTGTATATGATATATAATACATAATAAATAATGTTATATATACACATATGCACATATTTATATGCACATACAAACATATACATTAAATAATTAAAGAAAAAGAGGCCATGGCCTTGAGACAGAGCATGAGTGGTATTTATGGCAGAGGTTGGAGAGTGGCAAGCTAAGAGAAGGGAGATGATGTAATTATTTTATAATATCACAAAATAAAAAATTATGATAAAAAAGGATCATACTCTTAGTTGATGCAATCAACTGTGAACATACTTATGTCATATTAATACAACATTCAATAAATTTTTAGCTAGGAATTAGAGATATAAAATAAGTTTTTAGGGATGACCAAAATCACATAAGTAGGAAGAGAATAAAAGTAAAATTTGTGCTAGGTTCATTTATAAGTATTGTCTTGTATTTTGTAGAAAAGTTTCATAAAACATCAAAACTTAGAATTTAAGAATCACTGTGTAAGCCATTTAACTAAAATACAATATGGCGAAGTGTGCCTAGCATAAAGCTAAAAAAAAGTCACTGCTTGCTTTTAAGGACAGAGAAAGGAAGACAGTTGATTTGTTTGTAAACATTTAGTAACTTAGACTTTTAAGCCCTACACATGTTGTTTTACTGATAAAAGAAAAAAATAAACTTAAAAATTTTGAAATAATAGCCTAGCCATAGCGTTCTTTCATCTACTTAGTTACTCTGGGATGGTTTGGTTAGGTGAGATGCATTCACTCTTATGGAATGTTTTAGAAGACAGAGGCATACCTTAAGGAATTTCTCAGTACCCATCCTCCACCTGATGATATTGGCAATAACGTGATAACATGGTTAGATGCCTCAGTATATGCCAATGAAAGACATTAGAGAACAGAGGTGGGCATGTGCTGCTGTTCACTTTCTTAGCTCTTATTTTGGATCTTTGCCTCCATGAAGATGGAGGATTTGGGACTGTGCTGATAGAGCAGATCCATGTACCATGTTAATGATCCCATCTTTCTCCTTTATAACCCACTGAGGTCTGAGTGGCTAGAAAACAAGTGTACTGAAATGCAGCCACCAGCACAGTTATACTAACAAAGAGGAAGACAAATCAGCCCTTGAGATGGGTTTTAAATTGGATCAAAGGAGGGGTCGTTCATTGCTCTCTCCAGTCTGGTATAGGCTAAGATTTGTGATTTGTACCCTGTTGAATTCATAATATGAAAACCTGCCAATAGATAGAGAGTCTCTTGTGTCTCATGGAGCTGAAAGTTCATAAAGCATCTGCTGCCTTGTCCACATGGAAGAAATAACATTACTGTCTTGTAATGAAGGAAAGTGAGATGTCATCTCATTCCTCAACACTGATGTACAGATGCAAGTTGAGCTCCTTCTTTTATACAAAATATTACAGGTAGAGATGGGAACATAATGTATTCCAAGATTTGGGGTAAGTATAGACGGTGAGATTGCCAGGATGTTACCTCATCATGGGAAAGAGGCTAACCAATTTGTTCATTCACTCATTCATTCATTCATTCATTCATTTATTCATTTGTTCACTCATCAATTCAACCAATATTCATTTAGAATGTAGAGCTAGGTACTTGTTGGGCACTGGAGATATATTAGGAGTTAAACTATGTTGAATCATTCCTTTTATGAAAGCTGGAATCTTGTGTAAAGATTCTTGGCCATGACCTACAATCTTCTAAAGAGGAGATGTTCTAAGGTTCTTGATGGTCAGTTCTTCCTAGGGTCAAATAGCAAAATTCTTCAGTCAAGATCCTCTTCAATCCTCTAGTGATAGCAATGTCCAGGTGAGCTTGAAACCATGGGTTCAAAGCAACAGACTGGCCAATAAATAAAGTACTATGTCAAATGGTAAGTGTTGTGAAGGAGTCACAGAAGATAAAGTAACAGAATGATGGGAAGATGGGATCTCCCCTAACACACATATCAGAGGAAACTTCACCAAGAGGTAGTGTTTAATTTAGTTGTTTAAGAATGCATCCAAGGAAGAGAGAGCAAGCACTCACAAGGCCCTGAGAGGACAGAACTTGACTGATCCAGTTCTGAGTCCAGAAGCTACAGGGCTTCAAGCCTTGGTCTTAAGTACATAAGGGAATAGGGGAGGCTGATATTGCAAAGGACAAGGTTCCCTTGCTTGTCAAATGCAATTTGGTTCCTACTCTTGAGAAAGAAAATTAAAAATGTGAGGTGAAGGATGGTCAAGAACAGAAAGAGAAACTGTTGTATGCAAAGTGATAGGAAGGGATAGGGTCTTCCCCTGTAATTTGTTTTCCTACCCTCTCTTCCTCCCTCCTCTTTCCCTTGCTCCCTTCCTTTCTTTCCTTCCTTCATTTCTCCCTTCCTTCCTTCTACCCTTCCTTCCTTCTTTTCTTTTCCTTCTCTCTCTATCTCCTTCCCAATCTCATTCAGATCATAAGGAATTCAAATTCTAGAAGAGTCTGAGGCCTATGACACAGGTCTCTTCATCTATGAAACAGCCCTTCAATATTACTAAGCAGGGTAACGAGAACCATGTCAGTACTTCCCTGTGGAAATACAGGTCCAAAATGGCAGGCCCTAATGTGAGCTTGCCTTGGTGGACAAGGGTACAGTAGAAGCATTCTTGGATATACAAGATCTAATTTCCTAAGTTTATGAATGTTTATGCCACTCTGAGTGTTCCTCATCTTTCTATTCGTATGCTGGGATTTTGTCTTCTTCCTCCCTCTGCAATCTGTTCATAATCTAAACATCAGTAGGAAGAAGCTTCTGAAAACACCAACACAATCATATCATATAAATATAAATAAAAAGATCCACCAATGACTTCTTAGAACACAAATGGGACTCAAATTATCTCCATAGCCAGTAAGTCCATTATGGTCAATGTGTTCATATCTTTAAATACACCAGCAGCCCCTTCTCCCTTCTGTGTCATTCTATTGCAGATCTTTTAAAGCCCTTGATGAGAATTGCAAGTACAGGATGAGGAGCTGTTATCCTCTCAACTCCCTGAGTCTGCTGATATTTTTTCTATTCTCCTTGCCTATTCTGTAGAGTTTTCAGTGGCTCTTACCTCAGACATATCAGGAAGCTCTGATGGCTTGAAGCCTGAGAATAGATTGGTCCCTTGTGTGTGTCAGAATGCTCCAAAGAGCCAAATCCAATGGCAGCACAATGACCATGTGCATGTTGCTTGCCTCAGCTCTGTATGAGGCCTCATACACAGGAGCCATACTAGGTTTCATGGAAAGTCCCCTGCTTCTGTAACAGGAAAGATGTTAATGACAATTCATGAATATGCTCTCTTCTTTTCTAAATCAAAAAAGGAAAAAATTATAAGACCACCCATGAGTCTTATCCATGAGAGGTAAGCATCAATAAGATGGGGTCTATTGCCATGGACTGGGTTTGCTGTGGGAATTCCTTGTTCCACGGGATGAGTAGAGTTCTGGTCAGGTGGGCAAAAAATTCGGCAGATGACAAACAGAGACAACACAGGGAAGTGCTGAATCTGAGTGTATTGCACAAAGTGAAAACCAGGCTTATATAGTATACAGAAAACAGGGCAAATGACAAAAGTCATGTAGGTAGGTGATAGTCACATCATGGTCAGTAAGATCAGACAGCCAGGTGTAAAGTGGAAGAGCAGTAGTGCCCTTCCCGCTGGGCTATCTTGGCAGCCCCAAGCTAAATTCTCTGAGTCTGTCTGAGGTAAGCACCAGGAGGTCCCATTGTAGCAGTTCTTGGGAATGTCCTTGGCTATAACATAGACAATTAGTGACAGAAGCCCTTCAACCACTATTTTGCCTTGTGTGGAACTGCTCTAAGGATTCTAACTATGTTTATAGTAAGCAATAGTGCCTGACTTTTATCTCTAATTCTGGAGACACCCTGTCTGACAAGACAGCTTCCTAGTGAGAATTCCAAGATAACAACAGCTTGGTATTAAATAAGGATATATTGGAATGCTGTGCTGGCCAGGGAACAATGTTTAATCTTAGTTTTAGCTATTTATGAATTGTTTCTTGGGACACCTTTATGCCTGAATAATAAAGAAAGCACCTTGACTATTGGAAGGACTAATCTGGAACACCTCTGAGTTAGGAAATGCCAGTGAATGAATACCCAGGAGGCTAGTTCCCTTTGAAGCTGTACACCTTAGGTCCATAATCAGGCCTTCAAGCCTGACATGCAGACTTTACTAGAGTAGACAAGTGGGTGTGGCAATCTATGGTTTCCATTCTATTAGAGAGTGGTGGGAGTTAAGGCAGAGAATGCTGAGTTACTGTTTAAACTTTTGTTATGCTGTATTCTTCTTTAGTTTACTTTTGCAATAATCAGTGTCCTGAAACTAGTACCACTGATTGTGGATTGTATGCATTGGAAATAATGTGGTAAGCATTTCTTTACTTTGATGATAGTTTTCTGGGAAAGAAAAGGGCAGGACAGATGGAGAGAGACTCTTCTGTGTCAGGCTTTTCACAGTTGTCTCACTCTTTGAGTTTCCTAGTAACCTGTAGGGAAGCACCATATTTCTCACTGGACAGCTGAGAAACCTTGGCTTAGGTGCTAAAAAGAGGCTAGATTTTGACTCAGGTCTGCTGACCTTAGAGTTTGTGCTCTACAATCTTCTCCCACCTAAAGCAAGATGCATAAACAGAGAAGCAGAACACTTCATCTGTGGCATCTACTGACTATCAAAGCATGGGTGTAGCACGATGAAGAGCCAGCCAAAGAAGAGCTTACTCTGACATTTACTCTCCAAGAAAGGGTATCTCTGACATTTAAAAAGGTGCTGTTATTTAAATTGTGCCGATTAATACCCATTGCAGGAACTCTCCCTGAGTCAAAGAAGAGTGCATACCATTCTGTGTGAGACAAATGTGGAAAGTTCATGGAGACTTGGGTTTCTCTTTGCAGGAAGTAGAAACTCCAAATCACAAAGCTGAGGTTCAGGGCAGCTGGCATCCTCACTCGGGTCTATGATTAAGTTCTACATTCCTTTCCAGCATATCTTCATGAAAATTCTGAGTTCTACTTTTCAAAGTACAGGTTCTCCCTAGGGCTGAGCATGGGACAGGCACTGCGAAGTGCATCTTCTTGTGCTAACACCATTTTCTTTGAAATATGTTTTTTTCCAGACATCTTGTCCCCGAGTCCCCATATGGAGGTTCCCTCTGCACCAGGTCCTGGGGACTGAGGCTTTCCTTGTGCCAAATGCAGCATGCTCTGTGGGTCTCAGGATTATTTTTCCCATCTGACCATCCTGTGTGTGTTCCTTCATCCCGGCACATGTGTTAATCTGTTTTGTTGATGGTTTGCTACTCACTGCTTTAATTCACCATGATTTTATTGAGAAATAACTCTAGGTATAATCCCTATTAATTGGTGAGACTAATAGGAAACTAAGGTATTAATTCAAACTGTTGGTCTGAGTCTCACATATTACTTCAGGGTGTAGATAGTTTCCACTGCCTCATCAGGGGACACAAAAATGGCCATTGCCACCTGAGGATCAAAAGTCAGTGACGTTATCATGGATGAAAAGATAGCAACATTGAGCAGTTACATCCATTTATCTCTTACTATGGCTTGCCCATCCAATAACTTGGCTTTTATAGTTTGTGTCTAATGAGCCCTGACTTGTCAATATAATGCTTTCCTGGATATCTGGTGCTTTATTCTTTCAGTTAATTAGATATAGGAATGAGTATGAGAGCATGTTCATTCAAGAGCTCAAAAAGTCTCTTGAACTCATAATTGTCCTGAAGATCATAAATGGAAGATTTATTAGCAGTGCAACGTTTTAAACTTCACTTGTAAAATACTATATCACAGAATCCTGAGGATAGCCTGCACATCTTCATAGTTGTCTAGGAAGCATCCATGGTGAATGGCAGGTAGGCTACACCTTCAGAAGAACTCTGTTCTCATTGAGTAGTAGTGGCTTTGAGAGGAGAAGCTAAGAACAAGACCAGGCATTTCAGGCACAGACATATTAAGAAAAGTCCCAGACTTATGAAAGCAGAGTGAGATGAGGGGTGGATGATGACTCAATAACAGGGTGTTGAGATGTATAACAGCAAGGAAGATGGTAGATGGAAAGAAACAAATATGCTGGCAGGTAGGTAGGAACTGCAAGGGTTGAATTCATGTGACAAACCTGACTTCATCATACAAGCACTTACAAGTAGGGGAATACATATTTTAAGAAGCTACTTTAAAAATTTCCCCCAAGTTCCACAAGATAAAGGTCTCAGATATAGTCTAAACATTTATGTGCCTTTGTGTTTTTGTGGACAGCAATTCCCTTCACTTAGGAGTAGCAATATCTGCCTTTGGGACCACTATGGGCATCTGATGAGAGTATGAGGCACATTTCACAGTATATGGCAGTTTTCCTACTTGCATTATCACTGGGTAATCATTTGGTGTTCAGAAAGATCTATGCAGCAGAGGTGCCAGCTAGCACAGACCTGGGAGGCAATAAGGGTCTGATGGTACAAAGGGCTCCTTAAAGAGAGGAAGTGGTAGGGAATGGAACATGGAGACATTGTTCTATTAAGAATTGTCTGTGTGGAAAGGATAAAATAGAAGAAATCAATGGAAGAGGAGAGTAGTTATTTCATGCTTGGCTCTTTATCCATAGATTCAGACTTCCAAATAATCTATGGCTTAATAGTGATGAGTATTCATAATCCCAAAACTCTGGTAAGAAAACAGGCTTGCTCTCAAACCAGTGTGGTGCATGCCATCCACTCTTGATTGTGCCTTTCCCCTTTGCTGTGTTTGTCCCACTATCCCCACCTTCTGTTTACAATGCCTTTCCTAGGAGCCAGCCTGCTCAAGCCAAAGTACTGGAGGATCAGAAATGAGAGTGAGGCAGCCTCCAACCTCCTGCACTGCCTGCAGGTCAGACTGCAGACATCCTTGCCATGGGCTTCCAGTGCCCTTCATTCTCCAGTCTTTGCCACTCCAAAGCAAATGCTCCAACTCTCCTCTGCTGTCCTCTGGGTGCTGTGTTCTGGGAATATTACCCAGTCTAACATGGCTGGCTTTTCTCAGTATTGAATAAGCTGGGTAGGTGCCTAGAACTCTCTTAAAGCTCTTGATTCATTGTTTTTTCTGTCTCATTTGGCCTAGTGATTATAATATCATTCTACTATCATTCCGTACTGCCCTTGATGATCCAGCAAGATGGGAAAAGCCCAGGGGGGAAGGTTTGAAAGTCAAGGGTATAGTCATTCCTCAGCTTTCTTTCCTTAAGGTTCACAGGGCACTTTCAACAGGGCCCAGCAAGTTACACTCGGTGACAGGAAGAACAGGGACCTTGCTCTTATGGAATCCATGCCTGGAGAGAAAACTCATGACCATGAAAACAGGATTCAGTAAAAATCTCTTAATTGAGAAGGACTATCTACTAGGGGCTATTAGTGGTCAGCAGGATTCCAAATACCCTCTGGACTGCACTGAAAGCTTTTTAATGGGCATCTGCTTTGAAAACTTGCCCCAGTACATCAGAGCCTCCTTGATTCTTATGCTTAGGAAATGACCTTAGCCAGTGACCACCAACTTCTTCATTTTGCGTTACAACTAGTCTAAATATACCTTTGCTTGTTTCCCCCTGTCTTGTTACTCCTCTTTCTATTCAGTCTCTCCTGGAAGCACATGATTCAATTACCCCATCACCTAATTCTTCATCCCCCATCTATATACTAGAACTCAATGACAGATGGACACACCCAGAAAACTGGGCCAAATACACAAAACAAAGAAAGTAACAGATATCAGAAGCATGACATTACAGCCAAGTTCTGGGGAATGACTAAAGTCACTGGGAAGAAATAGTGGAGGGCTGATGTGTATTATTAGACTCCTCACACCCTAAATACTATCTTCTCAAGGTCAATACCAGAAATTACTCTCCACAGGCAGGTAAATTGGTGAGTGGATGGATAGATGTGTTGGCAGGTAAATGAGTGGATAGATGGATGAGTGGTTAGATGGATGAGTGGTCATTTGGATAAACAGTGTAGAGATGAATAAATGAATGGATGAATGAATAGGTGGACAGGTGAGCAGACTGATAGATGGTTGGGTGGATAGTTGAATAAGTAGATTGATGGACAGATAGCTGGACTGGTAGATATATTGTTAGGCATGGGACACTTTGAACAGTTTCTCTAAAAATGTTACAACTGCCACATCTGACCTATGAGTAATTCAGAAATTTTGACTCACAGAGATCTTAAATTTATAGCATATTAATACAGCATTGGTGTAATTTGTTACTATTTTATTATTTTAGATAGTTACAGCTGACAGTAAAGTAAAATTGTTGAATTCTTATCTTTAAAATACACAAGGTAGTATTTTTATAAGATTGCTCAAAATAAGTGGCAAGCCTCAATCAAGTCCTGGCCAATTTGTGTTCACTGTGAGCAGTATGAACAGACCCAGCAACCATGGTGATTTGGAAGCTTCTAGAATTTGCCATTGAGAGGTTCTGGAAACCTCCTAGGAAAGAATGATACAGTTTGAGCACTCTCCACACCTTATGGAGTTAATTGACTCCAAATCGAGGCATTCTCAGGAGGGCAATTGCTGGCATTAACTCTGCTCACTTGCAACCTTCAGATCTGATAAGCAAGGAAAAATATTCATGCACGAAAGTATTCCTGAGAAAGCTAATGGATGCATAGAGAGGGAGAAAGGGGGTTGGAGTTGAACAGTCCACAGTAAAAGGCTCACAAGAAATTTTGGCCAAGATCAGGGAATCTTGGAGAATAAAGATGTGCTTTTCAAGTCTCAAATATTGAGAGTCAAGGTCATCCATGAGGATCTGGAGGAGAAATTGGAGAGCTTTAAAAGGAAGGCTTTCTCAATTTCACAAGCCCTGGAGAGCCCCCAAAAGAAAAGATTTCTAATTGAAATTATATTTCCCTTTATGAACATTAGTTCTTTTAAATCTTTCTCCCTTTATTCCAATTGCTAACTTTTATTTGGCTTCATCAAGGGACATTCTCATATATTTATTCCAATGTAGAAGCTGAGATTCTGTGATGAAGCAAGCTAGCCAAGGCCATGTGGCTTGTATGTTCCCAGACTAAGTCAAGGGGTGAGCCATTTCTTGGCCAGTAACACATCCTTCAACTTACTGACCCAAGCATTCTCAAAAAGACTTGTCTCATGCAGGAATGTCATTAAAATATTTTATGGAAATATACCATAGAAAATGTATATTTATTAATGTACAATTTGGATGCATTTTCACATACTGCATGTAGATCAAGGAAATCATTAATGTAGCTGTTGGCCCCTGTGAACACCACTTTGAGGATGCCTCTGTCCCTGTTTCTAACAGTCTGTTAATTTTCCCTGCTTTTAACCATCATGTAGGTGCAATCTCATGAGCCTTATCACTGGGCAGAGCTCCTTTCATTGCTATTTTCTTTGTGAGATTCTTGCATGTTTCTGCATGTGTCTGTAAGTTATTCATTCTTATTGCTACCAGAATTCTATTATGTGAGAATACTACAATTTATTATTCATTTTACATTGACAAGTACTTGGGTTGTGTCTAGTTTAGGGCCATTACAGATTGACTGATATTTTAATATCTTACTCTTTCTGTGGTGAAAGAAATACATGCTGTTCATATGAGTCTACACTTTGACATGAAACTGCTGGAATCATGGGGAGTGTGCATATATCTTTATTGGATCCAAACAGACTCTGAAAGCAGCTGGACAAATCTCTTCCCTCCAGCAATGAATGACCATTCTCAACACTCCATTTCCCTAGACTCTTGCTATTGTCTTTAGTTTGAAGTTTGATCATTTTGATAATGATAATGCTGATTTATTATTGTTTTTAACTGGAATCTTTTGTTACTAGTGAAGCTTGATACATTTTATATGTTTATTAAATCCACAGACAGTGTCTGGGCTTGCTAAGTCCACAGTTAGAAGATGCCATAGATAGAGAGACTTGGTTAACTGAGGCTGAGAGGTGAAGGAGCTGGAAGGCTGTGGGATGGCTGCCTTCCTGGACTAGCCTCCTGTGGGACAGTTATGGAGAGATTATGAAGGTGGAAAGAGATAAAAACAGGGATGAATAAATAGATAGGTAATAGAGGAAGCATTATCCCACTTTCTAATATGACCATATGCTGAGTTCTGCTTGGACATGTGGAAGCAATGGCATGACACAGTTCACAGCTCCCAAACACCTCTTCCCCAGGAATCCTCCTTAAACCTGAGGCTGGTCCTTGGCAACTATATGGACGAGTTAGAATATAGAATATATGGAGAGAAGATGAACATTCAGTTCATAAATTAGCAAAGCATAAATCTTTTTGTGATGTTAAAATACTGGCTATAGTTTTCACTGGACTGTGTCTTGTCCAATTCCCAACCCATAAAGGAATTTACAGGAGCACTTTAATATAGGAACTCTTAAAAATCCATCAAATGCCATTCACTAAAATCAAATTTATTATATTAATGTAATTTCCTTCCTTTATTTAGCCTTGACTCTGCACCAGGCAGACTTTTTATTTGATACCACACTGTGAAAGGACTTAAGTCATTTTGTCAAATAATGGTATTAAGCAGGTAGCTATGTATGTATATACATGCAAGTGCACTTGCACACTAAATTCCCATCCCTCACAGAGCACTCCCAATGCTGACTTCCTCTTTTCCCTCACCATTTCAGAATTATTATCTGAGAGCTATCTATTTGTACACACTGTCCTATTTATAGGGCTCAGTATACAACACAAGATAAAATCTAGTATACAACCCAAGAAAAAGGCCCATTTACCTTAAGTTTATAGTATATATCTCTGTAAGGTGAAGACAGATTACAGAACCCAAACAAAAATACAGCTCACCCTTTTTCTCTCTCTTCTCATTCTCTCTCTCTCTCTCTCTCTCTCTCTCTCTCTCTCTCTCTCTCTCTCTCTCTGTCTCTCTCTCTCTGTCTCTCTCTCTCTCTCTTTCTGTGTATATGTATGTGTGTGTGTGTATGTATGTATGTATGTATGTATGTGTGTATGTATATGCATGCATATGCATGCATTCATTCATATTAGTCAATACTGTAGTAAATAATTGATTAAAGTGAAGCTGTGTCTACTGAAAGTCTAGCTTCATGAAGAATCTAAGTGATCCATGAGACTCCCACATGTAATTACTTATAAAGTTCTTGAGAATTTGACTGTACTAATGAAGGATGCAAAGAGAAACCTTACATGGATCATCTCTAGTGCAAGGTGATATCATTGTCTTCTAATCAAATTCTTAGATAAAAGAGCTTTCTTTCATTGTTCAGACGATGGGATCATCCCTTAATCTGAAAGGAAGGCTTTGTGGAGGCACACTCCATCCTATAACCTAATATTTATTATAAATCAATAAGCTCCTAAGTATACATGTGCACAAAACATATCACATATATAATACAAGTTGATATAACATGACCTCCTTTAAAGCATCATGCAGTTTTTATGGAGAAGGATTGAAAGTTGACAACTCGTTACTTGCCTTACTGGCTTTGAGGCACTTCAGTGAATAAGTCTCATCCCTAATTTCAGCCTTAGTCACACGGCAGACCATGCCACGTCTCTGGATTTTATTAATATCTGCCTTTATCTCCATTCACTCAAAGGCCATCTATGATTCCATGTTGACTGACAGGATAAAGCCCTAACTCTTTAGGGTTTCATCCAAGGATGCCATAATCTGGGTTCAACTTGCTTGCTTCTCTGCTTTTCAATCCACCTTCCCCATTATGAGTTCTGGGCATATCAGACAGGCTAGCCATTCTCTTGGTTGGAAAGTGCTTTTGGCTTCTAGCTCCACACCATTACATGTACCCTTAAACAAGCTCTACCCTGTACAACATGTACCCCAAAGCAACCTCCTGGGGACATTTGGTGTTAAGCTTTCCTGCTGTGTCACCTCGAATGTGCTTTACTCTGTTGTCTCTCAATGTGACTGGTCTCTTTTTGAGGAAGCCCTGTTTGCTCCATAGGACTCAGGTAAAAATGTCTGACTCAAATGAGAAGTGCCTGCAGGCTCACCTGGGCCCTAATTATGGTTTTGAACTCTAATTAGCTGTTAAAGAGCAGCAGAATATCCATATCTTTATCCTTAACTGGAGCTTGATGATTACCATGTGGATGTGAAGCAAGAAATTCAAAGTTTTATGCATTGTAGCCTGCATATTAGAGGTGCATACTTGTGATCCTTAAGTTTTTCATGTACTGAATAACTACCTCACAGCCTAGTAATTTTCCAGTAACATATATCTAGAATTATAAGTAATAAATAATATTTAATTTTTACTTATTATTGAAGTTTATAAAGAGGAAAAACAACAATATAGAAAGTTGATATAGGGAGATGAATGCAGAAATTGTTAAACTGTGGTGTTCCCCAGAGCAGAATTAAGAAGGTATGCTCAGGAGAACTGATGGCAGGACTCAGCAGTAAAGCTGGCAATTGGCAGGGCAGGAGTCGAACCTTTTCTCTTCTTCAAGCTTGAGTCAGTGGAAATGTCACCTTGCAGGCAAACCTAGAGAGCTGAGGCTTTCAAGGGGTTTCAGAATGTCCTTACCTTCCTTCTGCGAGGGAGAGAGAAGGGATTGTTGCTGAGAACACATCAAAACCATACCTGTCTACTCTGACAGGCTGCCAGGAGCTTTGGTCCCGCTGGACAAATTTTGATAATCTAAAGGCAAGCACTCTGCCATTTTGCTAGCTCAGGAAAAGAGGCTGAGTTTTCGCTAGTGTCAAAGTAGAAATAAAGACTTTCTCCGCCTGACAGGGAAAAAGAGTGACCCACACAGAGCTAAAGACCAAGGCTGAGCTCTGGAGGGGTTGCCGCAGGCAAAAGTGAGAAAATGGTGTGGCTTTGACAGTGGCATATTTCTTCTGTACTTAAAGGACAACTCTAACCTGGTCTGAAGTTCAGTTCCTAGGATGTCATGTGACACGAGGGACACTAGGAAGGAGGTGACCAAGGGCATCACAGTCACTCTGAGTTTCTCTCACTGAAAGTCATGCCCTGGACTGTAAGGAAGAAATTAGCTCACTGAATACAGCTTTGTTTGTACCAGGCTCAGGGCATAAAGAAAAGTTAAGTGCCTTAGCAGAATGTATTTACCGTAAACTAAGGTGCTATGCTTTGAATATGAAATGTTCTTAATAGACTCCTTTTTGATTCCTTGGTCTCTAGCTGCTGATGCTATGTGGGGGCAGTGTATAAATTTAGAAGCTAGGAATTAGATAAAGGTCATAGGTCAATAAGGATATATCCTTAGTGTGCATTCTCCTTGGTTTTTTTTTCTTCCCCATTTCCTATTTTGCCTTCTCTCTGCTAAGAGCTGAGTGCATAGGGCCAAGCAACCCTGGGTTCTGAAACCAGGAGTCAAAATCAAATCCTTCCTCTCTGTCAACTTTCTTGCCAGGTGCTTGGACACAGTGATGAGAGCTAATTCATGCATAAATTATAAAGAAGAACATAAGAGAACTAAGAAGTAAAAGAAGAGAATTGCACAAGGATAAAAATCTTTTGGGTCTGTGAAGTGGTACAAGGATGCTAAGATCTGCCTCTTGGCTTAAGACAACCCAACAGAAGATGTTTGCACAATACTTCCTTTCAGGCAGCAGAAATGTAGATACTTGCAGAATAGAGACTCTGAGGGACCCTAACTCCAGTAGCAGCAGCAACTGTGGTTTGCACTTAATGTGGTCTAGGGGTTGTTCTAAGTGGTTGCATTATTTTGTCTAATCTCACAGTGACCCTGTAGGCATACTGCTGGATAGTCATCTGGAACCAATGTCCTTCATTTGCGCCTTCCTGAAGCACAGGAATTGTAACTCAGGGACGACATGGAAAGAATGTCACCAGCAGTCCCAGTTATATAAAATCTATCCTAATACAGAGGTGATTAGCACACTGGGCTATTAAAATTATGACCTTGGTGGTTTCTTGGTCTCTGAATTTCATACACTGTATTCTCCCAAGTCATGTATGACCCTATGCCATCCCAGTTTTTGGATCTTGAGAGATTGGGCATTTAGTTCAGTTTTATTTCCCTTTTTTAGTGAATTGCTCCAGCAGGTCGAACCAACTTTGTCTTCTGCAGCCCTCAAGGGTGCTGCCATCCCTTGCTTCCCTCCACTGAGTCCTTTTCCTCTTAGAATACTTTGATTCATGTACCAAACTTTGACTATCACAGAAAGATGCTAATATCTACTTTGTAGATAAAGCAACTGAGACTGGCTCACATCTGTAATCTCAGTCCTTAGAAGATTGAGGCATGAGGATTGCCATAAATTCCAGTCCATCCTGAGCTTCAGAATGAGCTACAGGATAGTTTGGGCTACACTTCATCATCATTATATCATCATCATCATCATCATCATCATCATCATCATCATCATCATCACCACCACCACCACCATCACCATCACCACCACCACCACCATCACCATCACCATCACCACCACCACCACCATCACCATCACCACCACCACCACCATCACCATCACCATCACCATCACCATCACCGTTACCGTCATCAACAACAACTTAAAGAACCGAGGCACACATAATTTAAAATTTGTACAAAGTCACACAATTCATGGGTCAGTGGACATCTTAAGCTCTTCTATTTTGAAGTTGGAAGTTGTTCAGAAGGGATTGAGGATGCAAAAACAACCAACCAACCAAACAAACAAACACAAATATTTTTACATCCCAGAAGCCTCAGCTTATGATTTGGGATGAGTCATACAGAGCATGAAGCTCAGGGAAGCCTGCCTGTTCCTATTTCCTCTCTTGGCCTACTCCCATGAGCCCTGTCTTGAACCTTCAGTGTGGGAGTCACAGTTATTGTGTTTATGTTAACTGCTTCAGGAGATGAGGAGCTTGACCGTGGCTGGAGGAGTCATTCAGTCCAATAGTCCCTCTGGGAAAACTTCCCACACTGCTGTTCATGACACTTCCTAGGCCTCTGATAGGCAGCTGGATGGAACACACCCTCAGGCCTCCACAGCAGAAAAGAGATGCCTGATTGCCCGTTAAATTGGAACATTCACTAGGGCATCTGAAACAAGGGAAAGAAAAATGTCAGCAGTGCTTGCAGGGCTGAGTCATTGGAGCAGAGCTGACAGGAAGGGCTGGCCTCTGTCGGTGGCTAGAGGTGTGACTGTGGACAGGTTATCTTGCACACTTCAGGACTCGGGTCTTTCTTTTGAGCACAGAGGTGGAGTCATGTGACTACAAAGTACCCTTCAGCTCCAGGAGGCTCTTGGGAAATGTGAAATAGTTGCTCAGTTTTTGTAGGTGCCACCAAATGCAACGGGTCACACATTGGTCAGTGCCAAGTTCAAAAGAAGTCTTATTTCAAAAGAAATAAGGCTCAAGAGAGACTGCAGCAGGTAAAGATAATATTGAGGTTATTTCCAAAGCAATGTTCTCTGGATGAACCTTGGTGGTTTTCTTTCAAAGTCTGCTCATACCAGGTAAGAAAGCATGTTAGGGGCAGGCACATTCCTGAGCATGCTTAGTTAAGGACTGCATACCTAAGCATGCTCAGTTGAAAGCCATAGTCAAAAGGAAAAATCATGGACACATTTTGGGACATGATTAGCCAAGGGTTGTGGAGCACATGTTCAAAAGGGTAATATAGCAGATGGGGACACTTTCAGGCATGCTCAATGTGCATCATAGAGATGGTAGTCAGAAGTCCTCTGGTCATGATGAGTTTTCTGCAGTAAGTTTTAGCTAAACACAAAAAGGGCATTTTTGAAGGTGTGTTAATGTAGGAGTTTGCTTCAAAAGGTGCTTGCCTCTCTTGGCTAACAGAAGTGTTTGATAACAGACTTTTTTGGGATTTTGCAGAGAAGTTGTAAGCTCCTCGGATGTGTTTCATAATAAATCACATGGTAGTGCAGAAGCTTGTAAGAGACAGTTCAGGTAGAGCACGGGCCAGGCTTGGATTAGGACATGGCTTTGCTCACCAGGCACAGGCACCACCTTGAAGCCTGCATGACTTCTGTACCACCTCTTTTTTTAGTGCTTCCATCATGCAAAGACCAACCCAAGAAATTTGTGACTGGCAGGGGCTTTGCTTCTTGGTGATCTGGGGGCCACGTGGAAGCAAACGGGGAAAGGAGGAGAGCGAAGGCAAGAGAGGAAAGGGTAGAAGAGAAAGAGAAGAAGGTTAAGTCGGAGGTGAGAAGGAGAAGACCATGGTGGCTGTTGGTGTTTTATTACATATGTGGAGAAAATGGTACATCGGAATCCATCCCTTTTTCATTCAGGACACTGAGCTAGTGGGAGGGGGTACCCCATCCTGTGGGACTGAGGACTTTTAAGGCAGCCTCATGATGTTTCCAGAGCTCTGTAGATGACTCTACAATTCTTGTGCTATTGTGGTTACTTGATGGACTGTTCCCTCATCCAACCTTATGTGTAGCTCCTGGATGCCTTCTCTTCCTTGCACCTCCAATTTACTCTCTCAGTGCCTTCCTCCAGACAGGAGGCAGATAATGTCTTTTTCCACTTAGTTCACCACAGGCAGCACTGCTTTAGATGGTCTTCAGCAGCAGCAGTAGAAGAAAGGCAGAGTTAATTATGGCTTCGAAGAAGCAGCATACTCACTCATTCTTATTTATTCTTTTGATGTCTCCCTTCATATATCTAAATGACTTCTTTACATTACTGTTTCTTGATTTACGATGTTATTAATTTTGTTCCATATCTTATCAATTGAGTTTCCTTTTTGCAAGATAAAACCTGTTTCACTACTACCCCATTAACCCCAGACATTTTTAGCATACACAAATGTCCTGTCCCACAAGCCTCCAGAATTACACTTTTGGATAGATTGTGTTTATATCATCATTTACCATAGAATACTGTTTTTGATTTAGGCTATGTGTCACTATGATTAATCTTCTTTCACAGTACTTTTAATTTCCCCTGGAATTAATAAGAACTTGACATTTTGTTTGCTTAATCATCTCTATTATTATCATTAATTTGATCCAAATTCTCCTTCTCTTGTCTAAGTCTCCTCCAAAGATAGTCAAACTCTCTGGGCATTCCAACTAATTCTTCCCTTTGGAGGACGCTTTTCTGGGTTTTCCTAGTATTGTATGGCATGTAATGTACATGGGCCAATATGGACCCTTTCATTTCCTGTCCCTGTTGTTTCCTTCTGCCACTTTTGTTCTATGTATCAGAGCCAATGACCTTATTTTGTGATCTATTCCTTTACTTTAGTCAATCATTGTAGCCTCTATCAGCTTCTTGGCACTGGGTACATGCCTGAAACTTCAAGGCTGCAATGTTTACTAATGTCTTTGTCTGTACTTATACTATATTGAGAGTATATACTTTTAAGTTGGGTACAATTACATTTGAGAATTTTAAAGGCATTCCTTCATCATTTTTGTTTCATGACTTGTTTTAGGATATGTGAGCAGTACTGTATTTTCCATTGGAAGTTTATATGATAATGTTTTAGCCTGTTCTGAACTATTTTGAGAATAATGTTTAGTTTATTTTGTTTCCCTGTTGAGCTGGGCTTTGGGGTCCTTTCAATTAAAAAAGGCTAGGTGTTCCATTTTGGAACACTTTCTTAAAATATTTCTTAAATGATTTTTATCCCCTGTGAGTTGCTTATTTTATTTTATTTTGTTGTTGTTCTAGTCTACACTTTTTGGAAATAGGCTCTCTCAATATAATCCCAAATAGCCTTGCAATCTTAGTCCTGCTTCAGGCTACTGAGTACTAAGATCATAGACAGGCATGGACTGCCACCCCAAGGTTTGTCTTCCTCAATTGTTAAACAATGTCTAGTCCTTTCTGCTAAGCTGTTCATCCTCTCAATGAGAAGCTAAGTCAGACAAGACACAACCTGCCTCTTCTGAAGTTCACATTTGTTGTCTTGTATTTTTCTGAATATTTTCTTTTCAAAAAAATCATTTTTGCAATGTCCCGTGAAAACGTATATGCCACTCTCCTTGGAGACACCTATCAAATGCTCATGATGTTTTTCTCCTTGTGTAGTTTCTGTTTCATTACAAGGTGTTTTGTTCTCATTGATGACTTGTTTTGTCTGTCTCCTTTTTTTGGTACACATGCAAGCAAGCAGACATGGGGTTTTGTTTGTTTGTTCTAATTTTTAATGACAGAATCAAAAATATACCCAAAAGTGAAGCTTCTGGAAAAACCATTTGTTCTTCTCTTTCTTGTATCATCCCTCAAACTTGATCTTGACCTCTTGCCTGGCCTTGCATTTGAGAGCTGGGTCTCTAAAGACATCTTTTTTGACAACAGTTTTGTCCAAAGGGATATTCACAGAATACTTCATAGACATGAGTTTACTGTGTTATAAACTTCGATAAAGGACTTGACCTTTGATCTCTTGGTGATTTTCTTCTTGCCCACGGTAGCTGCAACTTTTCAGCCATAGTGGTCAATTCCAGTCACCAGGGCATGCTTGTAAGGGTAGTGACACTGTCACTTTTCTTCACGATAACAGCTTTGTATCTGGAGTAACATCTAGCTAGGACCAGTACCACTTTCCTAAGTTTCATGAACTTTCCCATTTCTATAGCAAACAGCCAATACCCATCAGGAAGGAAAGAAGGACATTTCTGCTCTTGTTGATATCTTTGGATTTAGAACTTTCCTCAGACACATATCTTATAATTGTAACTATCCATTGAACTATCATATCGAAGAGAAGGGCCCTAATGTGCCCAATGGAGTTCTGAGCTTGTGATGATGGTTGTGAACATTGCAGACTAATAAGAGTGGTATAGCCACTTTTGTGGGAAAACATCTTCAGGTCTGAATGTGAAATGTTCTGCATAATTTCATATATTTGAATGTTTGTTCCCCAGCTGATGGTGCTATTTAGACATATAGAGAATCTTTAGGAGGTGAGGCCTTGGCAGAAGAAGTGGCAGAAAAGTGTTATAAAGTTAGTTCCTAAGGTGTCAATAATGAAAGTTATAAAGAATCCTGAGCAAAATCACAAATACCACACTTTTAGGTGGGCCTTAGGGTTTTGTATCCTGGCCCTGCTTCCTGTCTGCTTTCTTTTTCCTTACTGACTGTGGTCACTGCCTCACACTCACACGACCATGCCCACTGTGCTATAGTAGTTCAAACTGGAAGTCAAGATAAAATTCCCATCCCTTGTGTTGTTTCTTGTTATTTGTTTTGTCACAGAATAGTCACTAATACAAACCTGCTACCAGTGCCTATAGTGTTTTGTTATGGGCTAATCACATTATCGAAACCCAAATCAAACCAAAAAATAAAAAATCAACTTTCGTTGACACCTGAGCTGAGACTTTAGCCTGATGCTCTAGTTTGGGAGCATTTAATATTCAAACATGACCCCTTTGTCTCCAGTAACATTTCCCTGCCCTCATCTGCTCCCATTTTATAAACTTGTATACAAAGACCTAATTGTTGGTGACAGGAATCAACTGGAACATAGGACCTAATGACACCCTAAAGCAGAACTCTATGAATGTCCACTTGTCAGCTCACTGTTGATTACAATCTCAGATGTGCTGGCAGTGTTTGTGATATTGCTTTGGATTCTTTTTTTTTTTT
>JADRCD010220411.1:0-16355 GCA_019843815.1 Montemys delectorum
TAAAGTGGGGAAGAACCTCGAGCAAATAGGCACAGGGGAAAATTTCCTGAAGAGAACCCCAATAGCTTCTGCTATAAGATCAAGAATTGACAAATGGGACCTCATAAAGTTGCAAAGCTTCTGTAAGGCAAAAGACACTGTCAATAGGACAAAACGACAACCAACAAATTGGGAAAAGATCTTTACCAACCTCATATCTGATAGAGGGCTAATATCCAATGTATACAAAGAACTCAAGAAGTCAGTCTCCAGAGAACCAAATAACCCTATTAAAAAAATGGGGCATAGAGCTAAACAAAGAATTCTCTACTGATGAACACCAAATGGCTGAGAAACACCTAAAGAAATGTTCAGCATCCTTAGTCATCAGGGAAATGCAAATCAAAACAACTCTGAGATTCTACCTCACACCAGTCAGATTGGCTAGGATAAAAGACTCAGGTGACAGCAGATGCTGGAGAGGCTGCGGAGAAATAGGAACACTCCTTCATTGCTGGTGGGATTGCAAACTGGTACAACCACTCTGGAAATCAGTGTGGCGGTTCCTCCGGAAATTGGACATAGTTTTACCAGAGGACCCAGCCATACCACTCCTGGGCATATACCCACAAGACGCTCCATCATGTAATAAGGACACATGCTTCACCATGTTCATAGCAGCCTTATTTATAATAGCCAGAAACTGGAAACAACCCAGATGTCCCTCAACAGAGGAATGGATACAGAAAGTGTGGTACATCTACACAATGGAGTATTACTCAGCTATTAAAAACAATGAATCTATAAAATTGTTAGGGAAATGGATGGATCTGGAGAGTATCATCCTGAGTGAGGTAACCCAATCACAAAAGATCACACATGGTATGCATTCTTTGATAAGTGGTTATTAGCCCAGAAAGTTGGAATACAGGAAGAACGACCCACAAACCACAAGAAACTTTAGAAGATGGAAGACTAAAAGGTGGACATTTCATTCCTTCTTAAAAAGGGGAATCAAACACCCACAGAAGGAGTGGCAGAGATTAACTATGGAGCAGAGACTGAAGGAAGGACAAGCATATAGCTATCTCCTAAGAGGCTCTGACAATACCTGACTAATACAGATGTAGAGGCTCACAACCATTCATTGAACTGAGTACAAGTTCCCCAATGAAGGAGTTAGAGAAAGGTTCTATGGAGCTGAAGGGTTTGCAGCCCCTTAGGACGAACAACAATTACTAACTAGTACCCTCAGAGCTCCCAGGGACCCAACCACCAATCAAGGACTATACAGGGTGGGATTGAATGTACTGGCAGCAGGTATATAGTAGAGGATTGCAAACTCGATCATCAATATGAGTAAAGGACCTCGGCCTTGTGAAGATTTTGTGCCCCAGTGTAGGGGAATGCCAGGGCCAATAAGTGGGAGAGGGTGGGGTGGCAGGCATAGGGAAGGGGGAGGCAAAAGGGGTTTGTTCTTGCTTTTGTTTGTTTGTTTGTTTGTTTGTTTTGGAGGGGAAGATGGGAAAGGGAAAATGTACATGTTAATAAAGAAAATACCTAATTAAAAAAAAAGAGACAGAAATTATTGGCTGTTCATAGTAGAAAAAATGTCTTGTTTATGTTAGAGGTGAATTGAGAATTTTATATAAATAACTTTATACACTGCTAAGACTGTGTATATCTTCTTTGCCCAGAGAGTAATTATACACAATTTATATGAATAAATATTAGCAAAGCCAGTTAGAGTGATTTTCAATCAAAGGCCTTTTCTGAAGTATTAATTTAAACATCTCAATTATACTATAGAGCAGTGGTTGTCAATTTTCCTAATGCTGCAACAGTTCTTCATGTGGTGGTGGCCCCCAACCATAAAATTATTTGTCTCTACTTCATCATTTTGCTACTGTTAGCAATCATATATAAATTTTTGATATGTAGGATACCTGATATGCAACTCCCAAATGGATCATGACCCACAGGTCCAGAACCACTAGTATAGAGATTTCTGAATCCAAAGACTTTGTCCTGTTTCTTGAATCTTGAGTACTAGATGTGGCCCTACAATGTTCCATTTTCTTCTACAGCTACAGATATCTGGAAGTTCAATGAATATTGTTACAAAAAATAAATTCAAAGTTTTATCATCTCTGAATTGCTACAATTAAAAATTGAAAGACATATGAGAACTTAATACATTTAACTGACTATATTGAATGTTCCATGAATATAAAGAATGAGATCTTTGGAGTTTCAGAGTTGTTTTAGGAACAGAGGTATGAATTTGAACCAAGTGTTTCCCATCAGACATACCTGGGAACCCTGTCAGTATGGATTCATGTGTGCTAGCAAAGCCAGGTAATAAATGGAACATAGTCTCACAGTAGGTCTGTCCTGAGCCCCTGTTTAAATCTTGACTTTAATAAATCTCAGACTTCTGGGAAGAGAAAAATGGAGAAGGAAGACAATAGGCTGATAAGAAATTACAGAATCAGCTTTGTTGGTTAGGGTGAGACAGAGCAGAAACCTAAGTGAGTTTGCAGTCATAAACAGGAAAATATTTAAGAAGCAAAGGTAATAGTTTCTCAAAAGTGATAACTCACTCTAAGGGAACCTCTTTACCTTCATGAGAGTTCAACACAGAGAAAAAGTTTAATACTTTATTATTTTTATTTGGCCTTTCATATAGTTTTAGAGAATAATTAGTGATGGGACAATCATATAAACAAACATACAATCTAAGACTTTTTTTGTAGAAAATACTTATATAGTTACCCAACATGGAGCACATCATTATGGTAATAAGATTTCTATGTATCTTTTTTTTAAAAAAAAAAAACAAAAAACAAAACCAACTTTATTCATCAAGGGAACTGCTTCTAACAGGTTAGAGTCATGGTCAGTCTTTGGTACTGACAGCATCTACACTGAAAAGTTGGGAGCAAGCTCCCTTTGAAGGATAAATCCACAAGCAGATGTTCAGGGGTATGAAAAAGAAGGGATTCATAAATTGAGGTTTAGTCCTCCAGCCCAAGGAGAGCCGGATGTTTGTACAAGCTGAAGGCTATTCCCTTTTTTTTTTTTTTTTTTTTTTTTACTAGATATTTTCTTTATTTACATTTCAAATGTTATCCTCTTTCCCAGTTTCCCCTCTGGAAACCCCCTATCCCATCCCTCCTGCCATGCTTCTATGAGGGTGCTTCCCCAACCACCCACACACTCCGTGCTCCTCTGGCATTCCTCTACACTGGAGCATAGAGCCTTCAAAGGACCGAGAGCCTATCCTCCCATTGATGCACAACAAGGCTGTCCTCTGGATATAGAGCTAGAGCCATGAGTCCCTCCATGTGTACTGTTTGGTTGCTGGTTTAGTCCCTGGGAGCTCTGAGGGCTCTGGTTGGTTGATATTCTTGTTCTTCAAACAGACAAATGGATGGATCTGGAGAATCTCATCCTGAGTGAGGTAACCAAATCACAAAAGAACACACATAGTGTGCACTCACTGATAAGTGGATACTAGCCTAGAAGCTTGGAATACCCAAGATACAATCCACAAACTATATGAAACTCAAGAAGGAAGACCAAAGTGTGGATACTTCGAAGGGGAACCAAATAACCATGGAAAGAGTTGCAGAGATAATGTGTGGAGCAGAGACTGAAGGAAAGGCCATCCAGAGTCTGCCTCACCTGAGAATCCTTCCAATATACAATCACCAAATCCAGACACTATTGTTGATGACAGCAAGTGCTTGCTGACAGGAGCCTGATATAGCTGTCTCCTGAGAGTCTCTGTCAGTGCCCAACTAATACAGAAGTAGAGGCTCACAGCAAACCATTGGACTGAGCACAGAATCCCCAATAAAGCAGCTAGAGAAAGGACCCAAGGAGCGTAAAGGGTTTGCAGCAATATTAACAATATTAACTCACCAGTACCCCAGAGCTCCAAGGGACAAAACTACCAACCAAACAGTACACATGGGGGGACTCATGGCTCCAGCTGCCTAAGTAGCAAAGGGTGGCCTAGTCGGTCATCAATGGGAGGAGAGGCCCTTGGTCCTGTGAAGGCTCTAAGCCCAGTGTGCGAATGCCAGAACCAGGAAGCAGGAGGGGGTGGATTGGTGAGCAGGGGGCAGGGGGAGGGAATAATGTTTTTTTCCCAGAGGGGAAACCAGGAAAGGGGAAAACTTTTGAAATGTAAATAAAGAAAATATCTAATAAAAAAGGAAATAAAAAAAAGAATACTCACTAACACTAACAATCTTTATTTCTTGAAAGTACTTATGAATTAGTGATTGGACAAAATGATATCATTTTAATCCCCAGAACGACACATTGGTTATTAAGTTCCGTGTATACTGATGACAAGACAGACCTTACTTTAAACTATTACTAATTATTTTTTTTCCATTTGGAGAGAAGTAGCATTGACACAGAAAACAGAAACACAAAGGAATGATCACAGTAGGGAAAATATTAGAAGAAAGAATTTCAAAACTCTGCACATTAACCAAAGTTTCTAGTAAATCTGGAAATATTTATTTAATCAAAAAAGCTGTGTCTTTTTAGACTGAAGAAGACAGGTTGCACTGTATAAGAAATGTCAGTACAACCACTACTAACTACACTAAGGAACCAGATATGCCACTGAGCAGAAGGCCACCAAAGAAAAACTAAGGAATTTCTGAGAGTTGTGTTTTATCACATCGAGGATATTTGGAAGTGGACATTATAAAGCAGAAACAGCCAAAAACGCTGGAGATGAAGTCGACCATCACACAAAGGAATGGTTCTCTAGTAGAGCGCATAATATTCTAGCAGATAAAAGAAAAAAAATCCATTCTTTTGGAAGGTAAATTAAGTGATTATTATCCAAAGGAACAAGATGGAAAAACAAACAAGGAAACAAATAAACAAAAAAGGAACAGAATTTCAGAGGTCATAGCCCATTAGAAACCAAAAGCACAGTTTATATAGTGGAGATTTTAGAGAAGAAAATAGGGCAAAAAGTTGTTGTTGTTGTTGTTGTTTTAAATCATTTAAAGTATGCAGAGTACAATGAAATACTTTCCAAAAGCACGGTGATTTTCAAATGCAGGAAATGCAAAGAAACCTAATGTTTCATATCCAACAATTGTAAATCCTGAAAGCAGCTACAGCTGGGTACCACAAGCTGTGCAGAAGGCAACAACTGACCCCAAACAGTGATTTGGAATGTATGCTGGTGTAGGGGAATCAAGAGGCATCTTAAAGCATAGCATCTGTCTCATGCATGCAATCCCAGAATTCAACAGGAAGCAGGAACCAATTCCCAAGGATGACATTTGGGACACCACTGTGTGCTTCTATGATGGTACAGATGAAAAGGTCCTGCAAAAGCTCAGATATTTGGATATCTGGTCCCCAGTTGATGATGGTGTTTAGATAAGCTTAGAAAGTGTGGCTTTGCTGGTGGAAATAGGTCACTGGGGAGAGGCTTATAAGCTTTAAAAGCCACTTACTATTCCCTGATCACACTTCCTGCTTTCTGCTTGAGGTTCAAGAAGTGAGCTGTCAACTGTTCCTGATACCAGCCTGCTGCCTGCTGGCAGGAATCCCTGCCATGATGGCCCCTTAGCCCTCTGGAACTATAAACCTAAATGGACTCTTTCTTCTGTAAATGTTTGTTTGGTCATGGTGCTTTATTACAGCATTCAAAAAGTAGCTAATGCAGCTCTTTATAAGAGCTCGCCAAATAAACAAGGAAGCAGAATGCCAATTGAGAGTTCTGCAATTCTACAATAGAGAAGCCATCTCACAAATATCAACTATCCTTTTGTGAGGACACTGTGGGAACTAGGAATCAAAAAACTATCCTCACTGATACATCTGAAAAATCTTTCAGCTAAATCATGCTATGGCGAAAGAATGAAGTTAGTTTCTCTCATGCAAAAGAGACAAAGACGTTTTCACTCGACACTTCCATTCAGCCAAGTCCTGGAGGTTTTTTACAGAACAATTAAGCAAGAAACAAATCAAATGCACCTGGATTCAAAAGGATTATGTGATCTTGTATGTAGAATTTCCTAAGTAATTTCCTGAAGAATTGTTATAGATAAAAAGAATTTAGAAAAATTGTCAGAAGCAAGATTAATATGTAAAAATTAATTGTAGAAAAATTAAATTACAGAAAACTTCATTTATAGCATAATCAAATGAAATATATATTTAGGAATTGTGCATAAACTTGTATTAGGTTTTTATTCAAAATCACTTAAAAAATTGAAGACCTAAATAAACCAAAAGATACATGTTGAATGAAATGACTTGGTATCATACCAAGAATCTCTAAACTGATGATATTTACTCTCAACCAAGTCTTTACTCTTATCTGAGCTCATTTTCTTCTGGAAGTTTATGAACTGAGTTTAGTGTTCGTAGGAGTTACATGGGAATTACAACAAATGGACCACTTTTGAAAATGAAGAATAGTAAAGAGAATTCATACTTCTTATTTCAAGCCACTGAAAGCTCCAGTAATCAACAGTGTAGTAATTCTCAGAATATAATGAAAATATCAATACAACTGAATGAGTTCAGAAAAGAGCTGAGACTTTATAGTCATTTTTTAAAACTAAGGTCCTAAAATTATCTATGGGGAAACAAGCACCTTTTGAAAGATATTAATGATAACACAGACACTCACTTGCAAAAAGATTTACCTCAGACTGTACAAAAACGTATCTCTGGAAGAAAATCCTTTAAGATTATATTTATGTAAGAAGTATAAGTTTGAAACATAATAAAAATATTAGTGGATTTGGTTTAAGCAATTATTTCTTAGAATGAATAACAAAGCTCAAACAATCACAGGAGTAAAAAATAAATTGGATTTCTCAACATTAAAACCATTTATGCTTCAAAGGATACTGTCAAGAAATTGCAAAAGTAATGTACAGAACAAGAGATAGAATGTGGGAATCACAGATCTGATTAAGAGACTGATATCCAGAACGTACAAAGGATTCATACAATGCAATCATGAATCACAAATAACCCAATTAAAACTCTTCAGAGGATTTGAACTGGCATTTCTGCAAAGAAGAAAAACAAATCAGTAATAAACACATGAAAAACTTAACATCGTTAGTCATCAGGGAAATGTAAATTAAAACCACTGTGAGATAATACTTCACATCCTCTAGAAGGGCTGTAATCAAAGTCAAGCAAAGGCAAACCCTGAGGAGACTGCAAGGATGCTCTCTCCTCACTGCTAAGATGCAGAGAGCTGCAGCCACTCCTCAACAGCTCAGGAGAATCTAATGGTGCCATATGACCTTCAACTCCATTCCTTAACTAGGAAAATTTGAAAATGTATTCCCATACAAAAACATTTGCATAAATGTTCCTACAAGAATTAATTATATCATTTTAATGACATACTGACCCAAATTGCTCATCAATGGATCCGGAATCAGATAGAATACATCACAGTTATAATCTGAACTACTATTTAACAATTAACAGGAATGAATTACTAATACTTTAAACAATATGGATAAGCTTTGAAAGCACTGTGCTAATTTAAGAAAACTAATTACAAAAGATCACAACAGTATGGTTATATTTGCATAAAATCCTCAGAATTGGCAAATAACTGATTAGAAGTAGACATTGTATTTGTGGTCCAAGATTTCAAATGAGGAATGATGGGCGTTGAGCTTTTTAAAGTTGATGTAACAAGTCTCAAACTGACTAGTGGTGATGGCTGTATCTCATGATACATACCTAAAAATTCCAACTGCATATTTTTATGTTGTATTTTATAGCACGTATTCAAAACTCAATAATATATAAAATATATAAGTGTGGCTCATTAAAGATAGAAGCAAAAACAATGTAAAATATCTTAACTATTATTTGATAAAATTCAATGATTTTAGAATTTAAAAAAATATCACTAAACCAATAGCAGTATGAGGTTTGCTCATACAAAAAAAGAAGCATCTATCAAAGTCCAAAACAAGAAAAAAAAAATCAGAGCCCACTTTGAATTTTTCACATAATAAGATACCACCATCCCAGGTGTTAAGAGAGTGGAATGAAGACTTACTGAGTGTCATGGAGAAAAGCTTCATACAGGTGACTTCAATGCAGGGAAGACAGCTTGTGAGCCCTGAAGGAGCTGTGGGCAGAGCTTCAAACCCAGAAACGGTTGTCAAAGCAGCCAAATAACAGAAGGAACGACCCTGGCCAAGAGGTTTTAAAACTTGAAAGAGAAATAATCAAACAGTTGAGGTTTAACTAACTTAATGAATCAAGAAAGAAAACCACAAATGAAATCATATCTAGTCAAAACAGAGCCAAAGGACTGAGAGCTAAATACAGAAAAATCTCCAGTACAGCCAATGAAAACCACATCCACCCCTTCAAATACGAAAAGCCTTCCTCAAAGATTTCTCAAAGGCACAAAGTAGATTCTTTTGGAAGAAGCCACATTATGTCCAGTGAAAGCTGAAACATTGTAGAACATTCATGTTACAAACATGCAGTCAAGATACACCACCATAGCCGGGCAGTGGTGGTGCAGGCATTTAATCCCAGCACTTGGGAGGCAGAGAGAGGCAGGAGGATTTCTGAGTTAGAAGCCAGCCTGGTCTACAGAGTGAGTTCCAGGACAGCCAGGGCTATACAGAGAAACCCTGTCTTGAAAAAAGATACACCACCATACTCCAAACACTGGCACTACTATGAGGAGGTGTAAGTTAGCATTAGATTATAGGTAAATCGCCTGCTGTTGCTATACATTTGAGCAGCTACATATCTTAAGCTTACATAGATATATCATATGCAAAATTGTGCTTGGTGTTTTTTGCTTTTTGTTTTTCAGGTTTTTTATTTGTCTTTCATTGTTTTGGAGGGGAGTTGTTTTGGAAATGGAGGTGCCTTGCATTTGTTATTATAGTTGTTTTGAAACATGGTGTTATATAGCCCAGGTTAGCCTTGCACTCCTGTGCAGCCAAAAGTTACCTTGAACCTCTGATCTTCCTTCTCAGGCTTCCCACGTGCTGGAGTTACAGGATTTACAGTTAAAACCTTACCTGTACTCTGATGCTGGGAGTTTGTGCATCAGGTCAAGCACTCTACCAACTGAGCTGCATCATAGACTCTTAGTTTCGAGTTTCAAAGAGAATTTCCCTACACATCTCAGGTGTGCCTCCTCCAAGGCTACTTTTGTTTGTTTACAATTCATGACATTTTTAGATATTTCCTTTCTTTTCTGAGAATACAATCATTGAGACTTTGTTAGTGATTGTATTGACTGTGCAGATCACTGACTTAATTAAATGTTATCAAGTCTTCTAGTCCATTAATATGGAAATTTTCTCTAGCTTTGGTCTTACCTTCTTTGTTTCTTTTACAGACTTTAGATTCTAGGTATCCTTCCCACTTTGCTAAAATGTATTCCTAGTTATTTCGTCTTGTACCACTGTATATGTGACTGTTTTCTTTCCTTTTGTTTCAAATGATTTGGTCACATAGTAGTGCTATTAATCCTTGTATGTTGAATTTATTACATTTAACTGTTGAATTAACTTACTTTTGCTCATAATTATGGTAAGGCCTTTATGATTTTTTTATGCATAAGGTAATGATCAGAACAGTAACAGTGAAAATCTGACTTCCTCTTTTGTAATATGGACGTCTTTCATTTCTTTCTCTTGTCTGTTGATTCATGCTCCGACTTCCAGTACTGTGGTAAGTAAAAGCAGTGGAACAGGTCCTTCAGGGCTGGAGTCTAGAGAGCAGCTTGTAGTATTGCCCCGCTCAGTCTGCCAGCTGTTCCTTTTGTTTCTTTTATTATGTTGAGCTCTGTTCACTCTACCTCATTTATTTAAACATTTTATATGGAAAGGATATTGAATTTTCTGCAGTGCCTTTTCCTCAGTGAGATGATCATGTGTAAATTTCTTCCATTCTGTTCACACGTTTCATCCATTGATTTGTATATGTTCGTCACCCTTGCAACCCTGAAACAAATCCCACATGATTACTGAAAATAATGTTTGTAATGTGCAACACAGATTCAATTTTCTTATATTTTGTTGAAGGTTCCTTCATGTGTGCTCATCAAGATGTTGGAATCTACCCTCTCTTTTTCATATTCTACACTTCTGGCTTTCATTTAAGAACTAGTGAATTAATTCCTTCAATATTTCATAAAATCTGGCAGTGAAGCTTTCTGCTCCTTGGCAATATCTAATTGGAGTTTCCATTGTACTTTCCAGTAGTACAAAAGCTAGTTGGGAAGGATGAAGCTTCCAGATGAGTACCAGCTTAATTTCCCCAAGTTAATGCCTCAAATATGTAGTACCTTCAGCAACCATGTCTTACCATCAAGCTCTGAAGGCTCATCAGTAGCATTGGCAATAGCCTGTCATATTTGGAGATCTACTGGACCTTACTTACTAACAACTCCAAAAGAAGTAACCCATTTCTAGATCTTGGCTTTTTGTTGTTGTTGTTGTTGTTGTTTTGTTTTGTTTCTCGAGACAGGGTTTCTCTGTATTGCTCAGGCTGTCCTGAAACTCACTCTGTAGACCAGGCTGGCCTTGAACTCAGAAATCCATTTGCCTCTGCCACCCAAGGGCTGAGATTAAAGGAATGTGCCACCACTGCCCAGCAGATCTTGGCTTTTTATTTGTTAGTCTATTGTTAGTAATAGAATATTCAAAAACAATGCAAACAAACAAAATACCCTAAACATTGAAAACAAACTGCTCAATAAAAATGGGACATGAAAGTAAACAGAGCATGCTCAAAAAATGAATTTTTAAAAATGTTCAAGAAACTTGACTGCCAGGAAAATGCAAATTAAAACTACATGGAGATTTAATTTTACCCCAGTGGGAATGGCTAAGGATAAATGCTGACAGGAAAGGGAACACTTATTCACTGCTTGTGGGAGTACTAACTGGTACAGCGGCTATAAAAACCAACGTGGAACTTCCTTGAAAAGCTAGAAACAGAGCTATTATGTGATGCAGCTATACAACTTGGGCAACTCCCAAAAGACTCTGTATCTTATTATAGAGATACCTGTTCATCCCTGTTTACTGCTGCTTTATTCACAAAAGCCAGGAACTGGAAACAGCCTAGATATCCATCTGCTTGGAAATGGGTGACATAGATATAATGTATATTGAGACAATGAAATATTATTCAGATATTAATAAAAACAAAATCATAAAAACCACAAATGAATAGATGGAGCTGGAACCAACCTTCCTGAAAGGGGTAACACAGACCCAGGAAAATAAATGTCACATGTTTTCTCTCATTTGTGGATGTTAGCTTTAAATCTTCAGATCTATGTACTTCATTTTGAATACCTATGAGGTCAGAAAATTAACAAGGGGCCTTTCAGAGAAAGGAAGGTAGAGGTAGAATATAGTGGTATAAATGGCTGGAGGGAGAATAAAGTAAGGGTCAAAGTGGGGCAAGGAGGGAAGGACAGAATAGGTTGTGGAATTTAGAAAGGAATAAACATTACTGAAAGCCATTCGAATAAGTAATATGGAAGCCTATTACTGCGAAGCCTTCTTAAGACATATACATGCACACATATTAAAAGAGCTGAAAGGGAGTGAACTTATAACAACAGACAGACAGACAATAAACTACTAGACAGTTTCTGTTTATTAACAATGTGTTGAAACTGGTCTCTTGCGTCTCCTAAGCTGTGTTCTGGAAAAGGTTCCTCATGCTGATGAGGAGAGTGCATATTTGGCTGCTGATGGATGATTCCATGTTCTGTAGATACATGTAGATACATGTTACATACATTTTGACTTGATGTGATTTGACTCTGTGTGTTTTTCTTATTGGCTTTCATGTGTATCTATTCCTGAATTTCAATTGTTAAAATTTCCAACTATTCCTGTGTTTTCATCTATCTCTTCCTTGAAGTATTGCTCTCTTTATGTATATGGGCTTTGACCTGGGTGTTTTGTTTAAATTATTTCATCACGCCTAACTGACCCCTCCATCCTCTTCTAATAGCCATCCTTGTTGCTTATTCCTGCTTATGTTATGAGTCATTCATTTAACAAACGTTGGCTACTCCTGCTTTCCTTTTGATTTAATTTAAAGGAAATATCTCTTTCAAACCATTGCTTTCAGCCTGTGAGTGTCCTTTGAGATAAAGAGTTTCCTGTAAGCAGCTTACGGCAGAGTCTTGTTTCTTAAGCCCATTCAATCACTCTGTCTTTTAGCTGGACAATTTAACCTATTACATTCAAGATAATAGATAGGCTGGATAAGGTCTTAGTCCAGCCACTCTGTAATTTGTTTGCTAAATTTATTGAGGTCCCTTTCTTTCTTCTCCCCTCTAATAGCACCTCTAGTAATTTCTTAAGTGACTAAATTCAGTAGTTGATTCTTTGCTCATTATATTTATTTACCTATTAAAGAGTTTGCCTTTCTGTTACTGTATATAGATTATGAAAATATCATTTTATTATCATTTTATATTGCTTATAATACACACAATAATATTATAATAGCATTATATTATTATAATGTCATTTTCAAATGAAGATAATTTAACATTGTTATTGACATAAGAAACAAAGAACAAATAAATATAATAATAAATTTTCTAAACATATTGTCCTTTCTTCTCAAAAGTTTTAATATTTCATGTCCAATTTTATGTTTTCTGCATTGCTATCTCAACATAAAAATGCAATTATTATTATTACTCATTTTCATTTTTAGTCTTTATTCTGAACATCCAAATAGTTAATGTACCATGTTTACCATGTCAGGGAATTCTGAATTTGTCCATAGAGTAGCTCCTAGCAGTGAATTTTGTACCTGATAATATTTCTCCTTAATTATCAACATATGTCCTTTTCAGTTTGAAGAAATTCCCTTAACATTTCTTTTTTTATTAAGGTTCTACATTTTATCACTAGACAAACCACAGCCCTAATTAAGAAAATATAGTCTGGAAGGATAAGAACACTGGCTACTCATGAAAAGGTCCTGGGTTAATTTTCCAGAACCCACATGGTGGCTACAAACCATCCTCTAATCCCACAATTCCAGTGCTCGCCTCTGGCTTCCACAGACACTAGATACATAGATCTGCAAGTAGTACACTTGCATGCATGTAGGAAAACATGTATTCATATAAAATAAAATGTTGTAAAAGAAAATAACAATAGGTATATTGCTTGAAGAAGTGCAGTGTAGGAGGCAATAATCTAATAAGGCTAATGAAGAAAACAAAATGGAGATTGGAATATCATGGAGGAAAATTGGATAAAACAAAATACAGAATTATTGGAATCTAACAGCATGAAAAGACAGGCGTCATCTCTGATGAAACTTAACTAAAGAATAGAACATTTCTCTCAAAGTACCAAATTCCCAAAACAGGCACACAGAAAATAGAAAACTGAATTGTGTATTTTCCAAAACAAAACAAAACAAAAACATTAAGTTATACTTAAAATACAACCACAAATAAAGCACACTTTCCACATGGATATGTTTTAAAATCTTTCTATTTTAAAAGTACAGTAAAAAATATGTAAAAATGCATGAGAGGAAGAGAGAGAGAGAGAGAGAGAGAGAGAGAGAGAGAGAGAGAGAGAAGGGATAAACAAGAAGAAAGAAAGAGACACTCTAGTAGCTTTTTTGTGGACAGCACAAATGAGGGCAAAAGCCAATAGAATATAAAAAGAGGGCTGGTGAGATGGCTCAGTGGTTAAGAGTACTCACAGCTCTCCCAGAGATCCTGAGTTCAATTCCCAGCAACCACATGGTGGCTAATAACCATCTGTAATGGGATCAGATGCCCTCTTCTGGTGTGTCTCAAGATAGCTACAGTATACTCATATACATTAAATAAGTTAATAAATATTTTTTAAAAAAAACTCAGCCCATGTGCAGACACCAAACCCTAACACTATTGCTGATGCCAAGATGTGTTTGTAAGCAGGAGCCTGGGATGGCTGTTTCTGAGAGGTTCTATTAGCATTTCACTGAGACAGATGCAGATATTTACAGCCAACCATTAGACTTAGCCTTGGGAAGCCCTATAGGAATTAAGAGAAGGACTGAAGGAAATGAAGGGGGTTGTAACCCCATAGGAAGAAGAAAGGTATCAACTACCCTGATACCTCAGAGCTCTCAGGGACTAAGCCACCAACCAAAGAGAATACATGGGCTGGTCCATGGCTCCTGCTACATATATAGCAGAGGACTGCCTGGTCAGGCCTTAGTAGGAGGTGATGTGCTTGATTCTGTGGAGGCTTGATGCTCCAGAGAAGGAGATGCTAGCGGGGTGAGGTGGGAATGGGTGAGGAGTGGAGAAGCTTGCTCTTAGAGGCAAGGGAAGGGGGGATAAGGTGTGGGTCTCATGGAGGGGGTAGAGCTGGGGAACAACATTTCAAATGTAAATAAATAAAATAATTAATAAAAAAGAACAAGGAGCAGAATTGAGACTAATATACCACTGTTAGCACAAACCCAACCACAAATAACATTAAACTATACTTTATTGTTCACATAACACATGAGCAATTCCACCCTGTGAAGCTAGTTGTGTTCAAAATTTAATAGCTAAGTGAAACGTATTGTGTATTCAGGAAAAGATAAAGAAAAGCAAAAGAACAAACCCCCTTCAGAACACACGCTAAAGACTGTCATGTTCAGCATCCATCCAGGAGCTCAGCAGACTGTGAAACTTTTCGTCCTCAGAGAGTGCTTCCCTCAAAGACACTGTTCTGAATGGTGGATATAGAAATGTTTTTAACCATCTGAGAGTGTGAGCAAGACAGATAGGCCTCACTACCACCATCCCTCTCCTCAATATTGTACCAAGGCATTCGTAAGCACATCAGAAAAGTGATAAAGATGCCAGGAGACATGTAGAGAGTTCTGCTCTCAAATGTCAATCTGAAGCCAATCCAAGCCAAGCCAAGGCTACAACCATAGACAACATGAAACAAATCTGGAAATCACCTGTTAATCAAGATTATCTCTTTTTTTGGTTTGTGTTATTTCTTCTGTTGCATTGTTCTATATTTTTCACACATTTTGGTACACTGATGCACCTGAATTATAATATATGACAAAGACAGTAGTTTTGTTCAATGGAATATTGTAGCGTTGCTTTCTCCCCAAGATGAATGTCTCAGGCCTTGGCAATGTTCTTATTTCTTGTTCTGGACTCTTTTAATGCAAGTGAATGAAAAATCAAAGGACAGAGATATTAATTTGGTTCTATAATATTCAAAAGCATTTGGAGCATCTCGATATCCACTGTCACTATGGACACAATGTACCCATATTATGTATGACTCTGCCATAGGGCTTTACTATAATTCTGTGATCCCATCATAATAGGTTGTTTGGTGCTATTCTTGTTTATTTCACATGAAGCCAAGTTGTAACCTGACAGTTTATTCTAGCTGGGAGTCTTAATGAGTTTTCTATTGCTATGTTAGAACACCACTACCAAAAGCATCTTAAAGCTTTACAGGTCACACTCCACTACTGAGGAAGTCAGAGCAGAAACCAGGAGCTGGGTACTGAAGCAGAAGCCATGAAGCAACACTACTTACTGACTTAGTCCCCATGGTCTTCTCCAGTTTTCGTGTTCCTAATGGTTTTCTTATATCATCTCAGATTGAGGGCCAAGAGGCAGCACAGCCTCCAGTAGGCTTGCCCCCAACCCTGTATCAATAATTAATTTAAAAATCTTACAGAACTGGCTGCAAACTATCTGAAGGAAGTATTTTCTTGACTGAGATCCCTCTACTCATATGACTTTAACATATCTCAAGCTGATTGACAGGAAATAAAAAAAAGAGGGACAGCCACAAAACTCGATTGTCTGGAACTTTTGTGCAGATATATTTTACTACCTCTTACCCTCAGTGCTGCCAGGCAAATGATGTAGTAAATCTATTCCAGGCATTTACACAGAAGTCCCTCAGCATTTTGCAAGGCTGAAACACAGATGGGTGCTATTTTTAATTTTAAAACACAGTCTAACATTCAAAAGGAAAACAGCGTTTCCTCTAAAAAGACTTTTAAAAATGTATATATGCTTTAAAAACCTACAGATTTCTTTTTTGTACATCAATTTATACTAATAAGCCTCACTTAAAAGTATGATCTTACCTGTGACTGTCTATATACTTGTCTTTAGTACATTATTGCAAGAGAAAGCGTAGACATCACTTCACTGATATGCTGTAGAATTGTGTCAAAGGCAGAAAGAAAGAAAGGCAGAAAGAAAGAAAGGCAGAAAGAAAGAAAGGCAGAAAGAAAGAAAGAAAGAAAGAAAGAAAGAAAGAAAGAAAGAAAGAAAGAAAGAAAGA
>JADRCD010220411.1:16365-40721 GCA_019843815.1 Montemys delectorum
GACAGAAAGGAAGAGAGAGAGAGAGAGAGAGAGAGAGATAGGAGAGAAGGAAAGAGAGAGAGAGAGAGAGAGGGAGACAGACAGACAGAGAGACAGATAAAAAGACAGAGAAAGATTTTACTGTTAATATCATTGCCAGAGCCCGAGTCTATAGAAAATGCTTTATGTTTTAGAACATCTAAGTACATGAACAGTTTAAATGTGTTTTAACATCAGAAATCCTAAATACCAAATCTTATCTTTTGTAGTCATAACTAAGTAGTTTAGATTCCAGCCAAAGTGTATCAGCTGAAATATTTCAGGCACTACATTTTCTTCACATAGAATTGGTAGAAGATTTAATTTAACTTTTAAAATTAAAAATACAAAGCACATATGGCTACAACATAATCCTTTGCTCTGTATGATACTTATGGATACACATACTTTTTGAAACTTTTTAAATTTATTTTTATTAGATATTTCCTTTATTTATATGTCATATGATATTTACTTTCCCAGTTTCCCTCCCCCCAAAAAAAGAAAAAATAAATATAAAAAACAAACAAACAAAACAAAAACAAAAGCAAAAAGAAAAATCCCTGTTCCCTCTCCCTTCCCCCTGCTCATCAACCTACCCCCTCCTGCTTCCTGGCCCTGGCATTTCCCTATACTGGGGCATAGAGCTTTCATAAGGCCAAGAGCCTCTCCTCTCATTTATGACTGCCTAGGCCATCTTCTGCTATACATATGCAGCTGGAGCCATGAGTCCCACCATGTGTACTCTTTGGTTGGTGGTTTAGTCCCTGGGAGTTTTGAGGGCACTAGTTAGTTCATATTGTTGTTCGTCCTAAGGGGCTGCATCTCTAGATCCTTGTATGTATGTTTGAGGTTTGTCCTGGCTATGTGAAGCAAGCTAACCTCAAAGAGAAAGCAATCAATTGCCTTGCCTCTGTCTTCCAAGGTCTAAGATCAAAATGTGTGCTCTATGCTTGCCTGGCTAGCACATGAACCTCTCAAAATATGAGAGAGAGAGAGAGAGAGAGAGAGAGAGAGAGAGAGAGAGAGAGAGAGAGAGAGAGAGAGAGGGAGAGGGAGAGAGAGAGAGAGAGAGAGAGAGAGAGAGAGAGAGAGAGAGAGAGAGAGAGAGAGAAGAGAAGAAGAGGAGGGAGAGGGAGGAGGAAAAGAAGGGAGAAGGGTGGGAGAGGGAGGAGTGAGGGGGGAGGAAGAGGGAGAAGAGAGGAAGAGAAGGGAGAGTGAGAAGGGAGAGGGGGAGAGAGAGAGGGAGAGAGGGAGAGATAACATATACTTCCAGCTCTTCTACCCATTCAAAGCAACCTTGCAAAGCCAAAGTGCACTAGCACAGCCAGCACATTGACAATCTGGAATTTCCTCATCTTGTACCAGACACATATACTCCACCCCATACATATCTCACACCAGCAATTCTTGGGAATTATTCATAAGCTACCTCTAACCAATTGTATCACCTAACCAGTGTCTGATTAGCTTCAATGTGTCGGATTAGTACAATTTCCTTACGGAAGCTTCATACATCATAAACTCCTCTGATCATATACAACTCCCTCTCCGCTTCCTTTGTCCTTCCCTCACTGTGACTTCTCCATGTTCTCTGCCTTCTAGAATATAGATTGAGAAGATTCTGCATATTGGTTTGAATTCACATACAAGCACACATACACACATACACATACTTCTTTCATTTACCCTTTCACTGCTTTAAGAGCAATCTGATTTATGAACCAAATTCATGTCAGTCTAAGTCACACGATCAGCCAGAACCTTTCAGACCTTGTAAAGATTGTCTAACTAGGTGGCTCGTAAAAGGCACTAGAAATCCAGCAAGTCTCAAGGTCCTACTGATCAAACTTCCTCATCTCTGCTGTGAACACATGTCATTGCTCCCAATAAACTAGACACATCTCTTCCATGTCCATTCACCAGAAATGTCTGCCATTCTCCCACAGCCTTTTATCCTCTGATATTCACACAGACCTCTGCAGAAGATTATCTCACATAGTCCAGGAGAGCCAGGTGATCTGATTTTCCATATATTGCCTCTGTTTGTTCACTTTGTCTCGAGGAGGGATGGGCATTTTTGTTTCCATTTCTAAGCTTTGACATCACTTAGACTAACCCCTAATCCTTTCTACTTCATTTTGCATCCTCATGACACAGCCCATGAAAGGCCCTTTAATTGTTTGTATGAAAGTCTGTCCTAACTCAAACAGTTCAGAGACACAATATTCCCTAATCACCAGTGTGCTCAGGATATGAATGTGATCCCCCCATACAGTCTCTTTCTGTCATTTGTCCTTACCCTCTTCCTCCTCACTGTCCCATGCTTCCCAAGTCTTTGGGTCCTAACAGGGGCACAGGCCTTCTTTTCACTCTCTCCACCCTGTGCTCCTTTAGTCAGCCATAAGAAATAGAAAAATAACATTGCCATCTGATTTTCCCCCTACAAATTCAGGTATTCCTATAAAGATTAATATCTCAAGTATTTTCCCCATTATGTGGTCAAGTTCTCTCTGAGATAACAGCAAAACCTATGCTACATGTATTTTTAATAATATAAAGGCCACATAAGAACAAGCTACTTAAAATCTCATGGTTTATCTGCAACTTCCAGTAATTGTAACATATTCTGAAGTCCATTAGCTATTGCATGGACCATGGGCCTCATAGGGTATGTGCCATCCATCAAGGAAACTTTCTACTACCCTATTCTATACCACACAATAGAAGGTGGATACCTAGGGCTTCCCATCACAGATATTCCTTGTTTGAACAGAGGAGCTTTCGTTGCACAGTTTATCACTCATAACAGAGACAATGTAAATGTTTACAACAAAGGTTATTCTGTACCATTTGGGGAATGAAAGTCATATGGTTATGGCCATTAAAAATTTCTTACTCTCAAGTATGGTAGCATCAATGCCATGTCTCAACACTCAGAATGAAGATAGTAAAATGTTGCTACCAATCTTGGTTCTATTGCATCCCTCTTTGGCATCCACTGTGTGACTTTTCCTAAAAGGCCATGAACAACTTGTCTGTCTCAGATAGGACATAAATACCAGACCAAATAAGTGACTCTACGCAGATCTAGCTTGGTCAACCTAGGACTATAAATTACATAACTTGTATGAGCATGGGCGGGTACAGGATAACTTGCAAATCAAGGATAATTTGTTGACAGATATACCATCAAAGAAGAGACTTCTCTCCCAGAAATCACTAATCACTCAGACATATGGAAGGAGTGACATAATCTTATCTAGCCAATGTTCTTATATGATACAATGTTCTTAAGTTAGCTAGTGAATAGCTCATGAGCCACTTGCATGTTACCATGTGTCTCCATGAGGAAATGTTTACAGAATCAATCTTGTGAGTATTTGACAGGAGCAATGACTACTCATATCCAAGACAACAACTCCTGTACCTTGCAGAAGACAATGTTTCATGAAAATGTGCTCTCCAAGTATGCATATCGAAATTCTATTGTTTTTGTTATGATGTCCAATTTTCATCTAAAATTTATTAATTAATCTTTTATTTTAATTAGTTAGCTACTCATTTGATGATGTTGTTTCTTCCTTTGGAAAAACACTTTGTTTCTTCTGATTCTAATTTGTTAATTTCCACTGTAATCTTTTGAAGTAAAATATATTAAAGAATATCCATATCTCATATCTGCAAAAGTAGATGTCTAGCCATAGTTGTAATAAAAAATGTCACTTCACATTGATATGTATATGATTATATAAAATATATTAATTATAATACAGGTGTTCCCACATTCATGAAAGAAATGCTAGTGGAAATAAGAGTACAGATAATTTCAGACACATATAACTATGAGTAGTCTCAGTAACTCCTGTCATCAGTTAAGAGGTCACTCAGACCTAAAACTAAATCAAATAGGAACTACTGAATTAAACTTCACCATGAATCCAATGGATTTCACAATCTGTGGCAGAAATTAACAAGTAACAACTGTAAGATACACATTTTTCTCAGCAACATGTGGAAATTTCCTTCAATACAGATTACAGTTTTAAAGACTATTTTAAAAGGAATAAATCACCATTTCTCATCAGAACATAATGGAATAAAGTAGAAATCATTTGCCGAAGAAACCTCCAGAAACTACCACACATTACAGTTGAGTAGTACAGTCTTTAAAGATCAAAAATAGGTTATTGAAAATTTTAAAGATGAAATGTAACTCCTAGAATGTAAGCACCTAAAAACCTAAATCAGAGAAAATGCTGGAGCAGTGAATTAGTAGCTGAGAATCATGTTGATCTTACAAAGTAGATCCCAGGACTCATGTAAGGTGCATCACCATCACCTGTGAGTACAGACCCAGAGATGCTGACATCTCTGCTGGCCTCCTCAAGTATCTGCCCTCACATGTTCATCTCCACACATCAACACACATGCATGTACACACATACATGTGTACATGTACACACACACACACACACACACACACACACACACAATCAAATTTTAAGATATTTTTAAGAAGAAAAAAAAAGAGAACTAAAATAAATAACTTAATGATCCAACAAAGGTTTTAGAAAACCCCTCTAAAGTAAGCAGATGGAAAGTAGCTGGATTCCCTGAGTGGTGTGATGCTCTGGAATTTCACACAAGCTGTTGTCTAATCAATAGTCTGTACCTCTTTTCTGCAGAATGATGTGTCAACATATGGATTGCTAAACTGAGAAACATCTGGATTGTTTTCCAGCTTGGGAAATTATGTTAAAAACATTCAAAACTGTTTTAAAATTTTGTACTGTTTCTTTTGTGTGTGCAAACATAAGTCATTTTCTTGTGGTATTAATACTTGAAGTTACAAATGCTGGGTCATATAACAATTGCATGTTTTGTTTTATGAAGCATTGCCAAATGATTTTCCAGAATAAAGCTAGCCTTTCTTTCCTGGAATAAATCCAGCACAGCCATGGTGTGCACCCCCAGTTATGTGTTCATATACTGTCACACTATCTTGCTAACATATTTTAAAGATCCTTGCATGCACAATTGTGACTAACTTAGTACTTTTCTTTTACAGTTCTGTCTTTTTCTGGTTTGGGTATCACAGTCTTACTTGCTTCTAAAAATGATGGGAGAGATCTCTTCTACTATATTCTGACAAACATGTTGAGTTTGTTTTAGTTCATTTTAAACATTTAGAATATTTCTGTAGTGGAACCATCTGGAACTAGATTTCTTTTTTGGGTGGTTGTTAAATTTCAAGTCGAATTTCAAATTTTTATAGATATAAGACAACAAGAACTATCTACTGCATGATGATCTTTGATAGAACTTTTAAAAGACATCATTCCAAGCCTCAGTGGTTTATATGCTGAGTTGTTTATAGAATTTCCCTGTTATACTTTTCATGTTTATCTTCATGTTTTACATGCTCTGGAGGGAAAACTTGTTCTTCATATCCACATTGCCAATGTTTATCTTCTTTCTTTTAATAATTTGTCACTCTTATTGGAGATTTGTCAGCTTTTTATTTTGTTGACTTTTCTCTATTTTGTTTATGTTTTCAATTATATTTATTTTGGGTTATTATCATTATTGCCTTCCTTCTGCTAGTACTGGGATAATTTGCATTTAATTTCTATGTCCTTGATGTAGGAACTAAGATTACTGGACTGAGTCTTTCCCTTTTCTCTGATGTGTGCATGCACTGTTGTAAGCCTGCTCAGCTCAGCACTGGCTGAGAACCACAATGACTGAGGTGCTGTATATCCACCTGGCCCCCAGGCAATGTAGATTTCCATTGTTTCTCACTTAGAGATTTGATATTGTCTTTCAGGTATTTCTTTCTGATTAGAAATTTTAATGTGTAATGTGTGTGTGTGTGTGTGTGTGTGTGTGTGTGTGTGTGTGTGTGTGTATGTGTGTGTGTGTGTGTGTGTGTTAGTGGGGTATATAGGAATATCCATTCCCTGGCATGTGTGTATAGATCAGGTATCTTTATCTGACCTCTTTAGAGTTAGTTATCTTTCATCACTGTAACTTTCAAAGATCAAACTCAGGCAGTGATATTTGCAAGCCAAGTAATGTCTTTACCTACTGATCCCATTTGCTAGTTCCTCAGAAACTATTCTTATCTGATCCAAAGTAATTGGTTTACTATGTGGAACAATGTGTGCTTTATGGTATTGTTGTAAAAAAAAAAAACAGAGCAGCTGACTGTAGTAAACCATTATAGCTAAGTGTTGTTACATAAACAAACAATAATAGTGCCCTGTGCATACCAGTTACATCCAAAGCTATCTTGGGCATAGTCACAGAAAGACTCACGAGGTACAGGACCAGAGCATCACACCTTCCCATTCTACTGGCTGGTAGAATGTATAGCTAGCTAAAACTATCCAACTGGCTATGACCCAAATGGACTGAAAGGAAAAATGAATGACAAGTATTGGGAGTAAGAGATGGTGGCTGATACACACAAGAAGCCAAAGTGTGTGCTTCATATATCAGACAAGAGCAGACAAATTTAACTGCCTGAGAAATATACTAGATGTGAAATTAATATACAGAGCCACTGAAGAATGAATTAAAATATGGCCAAAGAAGAAGATGATTAAAAATAAAGTAAGGTAGTGTGCAATATCATATTTAGCAGAGAATATCAACAAAGAGATTAAAATTATAATAACAAGAAAGTATCTGGAGACATACCACCTAGCATCCATAATACGTGAAAGGAGTTCCAAGGTCATTTATTGAGAAAAGCATAATCTTTCAGCACTATATTCTGAGACAACAGCAAAGTGACATTTGCACATGTGATATTGAATGTCTAACTCCTAACTTGTAATGCCTATGTAAAACTTCACACAAAATACATCAAAGACCTACATGTGACAGATGAAAGTGTAAAAACCCCGTAAAGGAAGCACACGGCAACATCTTTGGCAATATATTCTTAAATAGAATATCAAAAGCATAATCATGTAAGGAGAAATGAAACACAAGCTTGATTCTGCCAGCATTTAAAATGTTCATACTTGAGTGACCACCATCATACCCAGAAAGGACAACATATATAATTGATGAAATCATTCACAAACTTTATAAGGGACCAAATGTCTAGAATGTATAAATAACTCTCATCTCTTAATAAAATCAAACGACCCAAATTTAAAAGGGGTAGAAGATCTACATAGGTGTCTCTCAAAATGAAACAGCTAGGCAAACAGTGAGTTCCCAGAAATACATACAACATAACTAATGATCAAGAGACTGAAAATCAAATTCACCATGAGATTCCACTGTCTACAAGCTGGGAAAACTAGAACAAAGGGTTACATGGTGTAAGACAGTGAAAGTGTAATAATAAAAAAAAAAAAAAAACCTTTGAACATTACTGCTGATTCTTCAATTAATTATTTAATTGGTTAATTAATCAATTAAGTCTACATCCCTATTGCAGTTTGCCCTCACTTATCTTCTCCCAGTCCCTCCCTCTCACCTCACCTTCCATCATCTTCTCTTCCTTTCTCCTCAGAGAATTAGAGACCTCCGGTGGATATTAACCCTCTTTGGCCTATCAAGTTGCAGTAGAACTAGGTGTATCTTCTACTATAGAAGCAAGCCAAGTCAGCCCTGTTAGGGGGAAGGGATCCAAAGACAACAGAGTCAGAGATAGCCCCTGCTCCTGCTGTTAGGGGTCCCACCTAGAGATGAAGCTGCACATTTGTTACATATGTGTATATGTCCTAGGTCAGTCCCGTGTGTGCTCTCTGGTTGTTGGTTCAGTCTCTGTGAGTCTCTATGGGTTAGCTCATTCTGTAAGTTTTCTTCTGGTATCCTTGACCTCTCTGGCTCCTTCAATCTTTCCTCCCCCTCTTCCACAAGATTCCCAAGCTCTGCCTAACGTTTGACTGTGGGTCTGTGTATCTGTTTCCATTATTTGAGGGGTGAAGCCTCTCAGATGACAGTTATGCTAGGTTCTCAGCTGCAAGTAGAGCAGAATATCATCAATAATGTCAAGGATGAGTTTTCTTTCAAGGTATGTGTCTCAAGTTTGGCCAGCCATTGGTTGGCCATTTCCTCAAATTCTACTCCAACTTTATCCTGTCACATCTTTCATGCAGGACAAATGTGAGTTTAAGGTTTTGTAGCTGGGTTGATGTCTTGATCTCTACATTGGAAGTCTTGTCTATTTTCAGGAGGTGGCTGTTTCATGTTCCATCTGAGTCTTAGCACCCTCATTTATTCCTGGAAGTTTCTATTTTCCTAGGTTTCTAGCTCATCCAGAGATACCCCCATACCATATACACACACCTATTCCACCCCTCTCTCCCAGTTCCTTTCCCTCTGTCCTCCCCACTGTTGATCCCTCCTGTTCCCATCTTCACTCCCTCTCCCACCCAGTTCCCTCCCTCCAGCCACCTCTGATGTCTATTTTATTTCCCATTCTAAGTGAGATTCGTGAGCATCTTCCCTTGGGCTCTCCTTGTTACTTTCCTTCTTTAGGTATGTGGATTATAGCATGGGTATCCTGCACTTTATGACTAATATCTGCTTATAAATGAATACATACCACAAGTGCCTTTCTGGGTCCAGGTTAATTGACTCAGTATGATATTTTCTAGTTCCATCCATTTGATTGCAAATTTCATTATGCCCTTGTCTTTAATATAACTATAATATTTCATTGTGTAAATGTACCACCTTTTCTTTACTCATTCATTGGTTGAAAGACATCTCATTTGTTTCTAGTTTCTGACTACTACAAATAAAGCTGCTATGAACACAGTTGAGCAAGTGTCCTTGTGGTACAGTGGGACATCTTTTGATGTCCTATATGCCTAGGAGTGGTAAAACTGGGTCTTGAGATAGAATGATTCTTGATTTCCTGAGAAAGTGACAAACTGATTTTCTAATTGATTGTACAGTTTTGAATTCCCACCAGCAATGGAAGTGTGCTCCCCATGCTCTACATTCTTGCCAGCATGAGCGGTCACTTGGATTTTTGATCTTAGTCATTCTGATGGGTATAAGATGGAATCCCAGAAATGTTTAGGTTTGCATTTCTCTAATGACTAAGGATAATTAACATTACTTTCAGTGCTTCTCATCCATTATACATTCATCTATCAAGAATTATATGTTTAGCTCTATACTCCATGTTTAATTGGGATATTTGGTTTTATGATGTCTACTTTCTTGGGTTCTTTATATATTTAGGATATCAGCCCCCTGTTGGATGTAGGATTAGTGAAGACTTTTTCTCATTCTGTAGGCTGTGGCTTTGTCCTTTTGATGGTGTCCTTTCTCTTACAGGAGCCTTTCAGTTTCATGAGATCTCACTTATTAATTGTTAATCTTAGTGCCTGAGCTCTTGGAGTTCTGTTCTAGAGGTTCTTTCCCATGACAATGCTTAAATTGAATGTAGAGATCACTGGTCTAGGGTAAATGAACAAAAGGAACTAATGAGGTTCATATTTTCATGAGTGAATTTTATACAATATAAATTATGCTCAACAAGACGTTTTAAAATAGAACTAAATCTAAGCTACCATGAAAGTAAAGTTCACAGTAAAGCATGTTGGCATGGCACATGAATCATAAGCCTGACTCCTAGATTCTTGGGTCTAAGCTGGTATCAAGACTTATAGGGTCAACCTGCTTAAGGAATTGGGGGAAGCCCTGCTGTCTGGACATATGGGTAGTAGCTTACTGTTTTTCTTTAAGTTATAATCCCACAAAACCCAAAGCTTTTATATGGCTTTGAGTTCTTTTTATTAATCATTTTATTTGTTTACATTTCAAATGATATTCTCCTTCCCAGTTACCCCTCCATAAACTTCCTGTCCTGTTCCTGCTGTAGCACTTAAAACCTGAACTTCAGAAGCCTTCCTGGTACCCAAGATCTGCCTAGGTATAATCTCAAGGGGATCTTCAAATGCAGGAAGAAATTACTTCTTCATGTGTATACTATGGAAAAAGTAAAATGATCAAACATGTAATACAACCAAAGCATGGACAAGATAAAGCTGAGTTGACTGCTCATTAGGAAGCCAGAATCTAGGAACAAAGACATGACTCAGTGGTCAAAGTCAGTAGGCCTAACAAAGTGAGCTTCAGAGAACAGACTCCCATTAGCTGTCTTCTGAAGTTCATGCACACGCTTGGGCAAATGTGTATTCCCATACAGACACACTCATGCACACATTAAAAATAATGATAATGGTGGTCTAGAAATGAACTTATTATTCAAGAAAATAAATAAGGTTCTTAAGGTATAGAAAAAATCCATAGACATATATCAGGAAAACAGTGTGTGCATAAGAAAGAGCAATATAGCACAGAGACAGGAAGTGTGAGCATCTGAAAATTTCAGAGCTGACAAACAACAAATTACCTCAAAAGAGCACCACAGCTGGATTAACAAAAGCAAAGCAGCAAGACAAGCAGAGAAACAGCAAACATGGATAGAACAACATAGGGCACAATAAACTAATGGAACACATGAGATGCCATTGACTAAATTAATATCCACATTGCAGAAGACACAGAGGGATCAGAGATACAGAAAAGCACCAGAGGCTTACCTAACCAAACCCTAGACAAACCTTTCCATCTCCCTAAAGAAGACTAGATGATTCCTAATAGATTGAACCTCTAACTGTCTACAGCACAGACTAATTAACTGTCAAATGTCAAGGACAGAAAGGTAAAAGGAGAGAACGCAAAGTCATCCCACTCCCATGTGCTTGCAGTGGATTTTCAGCAAAAACCTTGCTGACCTGGACATTTGATCTTTTCAAAGCCAAATGGAAAAATAAAATGCCAACCAAGAACACTATACTTTGCAAGAAAAGAAATGTGCTTTAAAAATCCATGAGACAATTATGTACTAGAAAAAACTGAAGTGGGGGGTATTTTTCTTTCTTCAACTACACCTGCCTCAGAAGAAAATGCCATTGGAACATTTTCAAGTTGAAAGCAAGAGCAGTAAATAGCAACATAAAAGGATCCCAGACATAAGCGTAGCACAAGAGAGTACTGAAAAGCTTGTGTGCAAATCACCTTTAACTAAGGATTAAACATTAATAATATAATGTTAAGAAGAACTAAGCCCCTCTCAATTGATTGATTGATACAGAATATAACAAACATGACTTTGACATCTATGACAAAATTTGGATGAGGGTACGATGTACAAATTATTGCATACAAAGAGGAATTAGGTTGTCATCCCAAAGGAGTTAGTCCATCAGGAAGAGGTTTCATGAATCCTAGTGTCAAGCACAAGAAAGAACCACTTGTGTATACAAACAAAAACAAAACAAAACAACAAACAAACAAACTCAATGAAGATCAGGATGGATGAAGTCAGGAACAAAAGAATTTAAAAGAGAAAACTGTTCTAGAAATGGCAAAATAAGCTTTACTTAGGTCTAGTTTCTTTAGATGGTAAAGGATGAAAATCAACAAAGATGAGAAGTACAGAGGAGGGGTAAGCTGTAAAGAAATATCCCAACTACATCTTTTCTAGGATGTACAAAGGAGTGTAAATGTCAAGAAGAAACATAGGTAAGCAATGATCAACAGGAAGCAGAAGACTGAGCTTCAGCCAGTCATAGCTGACTCAAGTAAAAAAACATCACAAGGCAAAGGTGAGATTGTTACATCCCAATAAAATAGGGCCTGCAACAAGAGGATATAGCAATCAATATAGATGTAGGCAATACCAGAACAGCTATACATATAAAGCAAACATTGGTGTTAAAAGAGAAAGATGTAACAAAGCAATAATAGGAGACAGCAGTACTCCACATAAGATAATTGACACATCATTCAGACAGACAATTAATACAAAGGTTCTGTGCCCCAGTGTAGGGGAATGCCAGGGCCAATAAGTGGGAAAGGGTGGGGTGGCAGGCATGGGGAGGGGGGAGGCAACAGGAGTTTGTTCTTGTTTTTGTTTGTTTGGTTGGTTGGTTTTTGGAGGGGAAACTGGGAAAGGATAAATTTACATGTAAATAAAGAAAATACCTAATTTAAAAAAATAAAAAAATAAAAACAAACAACTTAAAAAAAAAACTAAAGAATCAGTAACCACTGATTGTAGAGTATCATTGTAGAGATGCTGTAAAACACAATGAGCAAAAAGGAGGAAAGTAAAAACATTCAATACACACACACACACACACACACACACACACACACACATACACACACATAATACAAAGGCAACTTGAGCTACACGATCTAACAACTGGACCAATCCAATGTATGCAAAATATCAGAGGAACATGCCTTCATCTCAAGCACATACTGGTTGTTCTCTGAGGCAATGTCCTGAGTAATACAGTACCTCCTAACCAATTTATAGAAGCCTGTGATCACGCAGTATGGTTTCCAATTGAAATAGAACTCAACAAGAAATCAATATATAAGAAGAAACCAAATCATTCATAAAGACATGGAAATCAAGCAACATATTCTTGCCAAAAGGTTGAAGCAGAGTGAATACGAAATTAGAAGCACCATCAAGACAAATGAAAGTGAAGTCTCAGCATTTAAATATTTGTGTGATACAGTGCAAGCATTAGGGAGTCCACATCAAGGCACTGCCAATTCCCTTCACTAAAGGCACTTGACTAGCAAGAAGACTATGGGGAAAGCTTTAACTTCTCAGATTCTATCTTATTTTCTCTGAAACAGACCATGAGGTGAGTTACAACATTGATGAGAAATGTCTCACACAGGCTCTTGTATTTGGAAGTTGGAGAAACGTTAAGATTATGATCCCTAGGTAGAGACAGTGTCTTGGAGTGAGTCTTTAACCTGCTTCAATATTTCTATATCTCCTTTGCTCTAATATGAGTAATCTGCTTCCCCACAACCCACACCCATTTCTAATACCCTGAAAGGCCTCTACTAATATGGAGTACTTACATGAAGCCATGATCCAAGATGAATCTTTCCTACCTCAAATTGTTTCCTTCAGATGTTGTCTCACAGCAACAGAAAAAGTAGTATTAAAATGAGTGGAGTGAATATAATTTCTTTACTGCTATTATTATTATTATTATTATTATTATTATTATTATTATTATTTACAGTTCAGTCATTACTCCCCTCCTAGTCTATCTTCCCACTGTTCCTCATTTCATTCCTCATCCCCTTGTCTCCAAGAGGATGTCCCCACCCCTCACCCCTCACTCCCTGCCAGGCCTCCCCACACTCAAGTCTCTCTAGGGTTAGACATATCTTCTTCCACTGAGGCCAGATCAAGCATTCCTCTATTGAATATGTGCCAGGGGCCTCGGACCAGCTCATGTATGCTGCCTGGTTGGTGGCTCATTGTCTGAGAGATATCAGGGTTCCAGGTTAGTTGAGACTGCTGGTCTTCCTATAGGGTTGCCCTCTTCCATAACTTCATCCAGCCTTTCCCTAATTCAACCACAAGGTCCCCACCTTTAGTCCATTGGTTGGGTGTAAGTATCTGCATCTGTCTCAGGCAGCTGTCTGTTGTGCCTCTTGGAGGACAGTCATGCTAGGCTCCTGCCACCATAGCATCAGTAATAGTGTCAGGTCTTGGACCTTCTCCTTGAGAGGGATCTCTAGTTGAGCTGGTCACTGGACCGCCTTTCCCTCAGTCTCTAAAAGAGTAGACCATTAAAGGCTAGGCTCACAAACAAAAGCAGAAGAGTAAATACAATTTTTAAGCTAAGATTTTAGTATAGTACACAGTGATACTCAGAAAAATTATTAAAACAAGGCTGTTGACCACAATAATGCTTCATCTGTCCAACCACTTAAGCCCATCCTGTACATTTCTTCTTCCTCTGACTTCACATACTGCTGTTAGCACTAGAAGCAATGGCAGGGACTTCTGAGGAAGCATCACAAAGACTCTCCAGGGCTCCAAGTTGGATGGTTGGCAATCTGGTACCTGTTTCTATTCTTTTCTTCCAACATTCTTGTCAGTGGTGAAAGCACAATGGTGGCTTGCTCCATACCTATGTGTGGAGTGTGATGGGTTGTCACATACATTTTGGTGCTCATTATTACAATTCTTAGAATAATTTTGAAGTTCTGGTCACATTGTTTCTATATTATACACATCTCACGCAGATAGTGTCATGTCATATCAGAATACTATTATTACCAGAGTATTTGTTGAAGTGCATTTCTCCCAAATCTAAGCAAGGGACTAATTTACAAATACAATAGCAACATGATTACTAGAAAAGGTATAAACAGGAGCTAGAGAGACAGTTCAACAGTTATGATCATTGGCTTCTCTTCTAGAATACCTCATGAATCTGAATTCCATTCCTAGCATCCACCTGGTGGCTCACAGCAATTTGTATCTCCAAGTTGCAGGGAGTCAAATGTTCTGTTCTGGCTTCCTTATGTATCAGAGCCACACATAGTACAGACATGCATGTAGGCAAAATACCAATACATATAAGACAGAATAATAAAATATATGACAGAATAATAAAATATAAAAAGATATGACTATACATTTTAGTTTGTATTGCCTTTATCACAATTAATAAGATTTTAAAATATATTCTCTGGGGCTGGAGATTGCTCAGTGGTTAAAAACTGGCTGCTCTTGGAGAAGAACTGAGTTTGTTTCCCAGAACTTCCATGGTGGCTCACAACCCTTTGTAAGTCCAATTCCAAGGGATCCAACACTCTTTTAAAGCATCCATGTGCATGTATATGGTATGTGATACACAGACATTCATACAGACAAAATAATCTACACACATAAAATATAATAGTAATAAAAATTAAAGTAACCTGTCAATTGTATCTCCTCCTCCATAAATTATTTGTTTATACTCTTTGTAGATTTCCTATTTGGCTGAACACCATTTAATTAACTTACACATTCTTTAATGTTACATATACTTGTGTATAATTTTCTACTGCTCTTGTTCTTAATGTGCTGAGCCTGGTTGAATAGCATCTATGCCCAATGTCTAGCCCTTAGAATCTTTTATTTACTGATTACATATATAATCACAGAATAAATAAGGTGTTCCTATGAACCTTTCTCTCTTCTCATGTTTAAAGAGGAATTTCATCCCTCATGAAATTATTTCTTTATAAATTGAGAGGTAAGGATATAATCCTAAATTTAACAAATAGTTACATAGATACCATCTTTAAATGAATTCACTCTTTTGCTATTAACTTATTATGCGACTTAGTCAAGGTCTTAATTCTTAATCCACTCAAGTTTATGTGTTAATTTTAATTCATATAATTTACATAGAAAAATCTGAGTCTTGGCTATTTTGAAGGCTTGTTGATTAATTTACTTTAATGTTTTATTTTTTTATCTCCTCACAGGTTATTTATCAGGATGCTGTAAAAATAGCCCTATGAATTAACAGATAATCTATAGATATGTTTAGAAGAGTCAAAAATCTTTTCAAACTTAAATCTTCCCATTTTGGAGCATAGTTGTGGCCTTCCATTTTCTGGGGCTCATTTAACATATGATAAGTAATTTTCTTTATTTCATGTGGTTCATTTAAAGTTGCTGTTATATTTTCTTCTAAATTGTTTATAACATGTGTTTTACCTGTGAATGATTCTACATATTATTTAACTATTTCTGATAAGGAAAACTGAGTTTAACATGAAAATAATCTTAATGTGTTAGTATAGTCACTAGTCAAATGAATAAGATTTCTTCCTTCCTTTTCCAATTTCTCTAAAAGACAATTATATTATATGCAAATTATATACATTTTATACTGTCTAAATACTGTTAAATGAATTAATAAATGATTGGCTATACTTTAAATCATATCCAAAAGGATGCTGAAATAAATTGGACATGCTTTCAGAAAAATGTGTTTCTATTTTAATGTACTAGTTTAATTTTTGGTTCTTCTTTGCAAAAGCTGGGCAAAAGTTAGTTCAATGTAACTGGAGAAGATAATGAGGCAACATAGGGTTCCATATAAGGAGGCAAACTGCTGGGCACAAATAACATACCTATTCTAATTTGAAGACTTTCAGACAACCTACAAAGCTGCTCTTCACTGAGCCCATTAAAGATGAAATTATTCTCCATCATGGGTGGCTAGCTTCCATAGCACTGCTGTAGAGAGAAGTCTGTCCTTTTTCCATTGTATATTCTTGACATCTTTACTGAAAATTAATTGACTATAAATATATGAATTCATTTATCAGATATCTGCTGTGTTGAATTTGTCTGTGTGGTTGGTGCTATGCCAAAATATTGAAAGAACACTTGAATCTCAAATAGGACATAATCAAAGGACAACAATTTAGTGAAAAAAAGACATCAATAGCCCTAAAAGATAACTTGCCAAGTAAAATATGCAGGTAGCAGTAAGTATATGAAAAACCATGTCCTACTCTGTATGTTATTTGAGAAATGCAGATTGAAACAATGACAGAGTACCACAAGGCTCTTTAATTTTTTTCTTTTTTAAATAAAATAATTTTTATTAGATATTTTCTTTACTAATATGTAAATTTCTCCTTTCTCAGTTTGCCCTCCAAAAAACAAACAAACAAAAACAACAAGAACAAACCCCTGTTGCTTCCCCTCTCCCCATGCCTGCCACCCCACCCTCTCCCACTTATTGGCCCTGGCATTCCCCTACACTGGGGCACAAAGCCTTCACAAGGCCGAGGTCCTTTCCTCCTATTGATGATCAAATTTGCAATCCTCTACTATACACATGCTGCCAGAACATTCAGTCCCACCATGTATAGTCCTTGATTGGTGGTTGGGTCCCTGGGAGCTCTGAAGGTACTAGTTAGTTCATATTGTTGTTTGTCCTAAGGGGCTGCAAACCCTTCAGCTCTATAGATCCTTTCTCTCACTCCTTCATTGGGGACCGTGTACTCAGTTCAATGAGTGACTGTGAGCATCTACATCTGTATTAGTCAGGTATTGTCAGAGCCTCTCAGGAGATAGCTATATTTAGGCTGGCTGGTCCTTCCTTCAGTCTCTGCTCCATAGTTAATCTCTGCCACTCCTTCCATGGGTATTTGGTTCCCCCTTTTAAGAAGGAATGAAATGTCCATAATTGGTCTTCCTTCTTCTTAAGTTTCTTGTGATTTGTGGGTTGTTCTTCCTGTAAAATAAAGTGGGGAAGAATCTCGAGCAAATAAGCACAGGAGAAAATTTCCTGAAGAGAACGTCAATAGCTTCTGCTCTAAGATCAAGAATTGACAAATGGGACCTCATAAAGTTGCAAAGCTTCTGTAAGGCAAAAGATACTGTCAATAGGACAAAATGGCAACCAACAAATTGGGAAAAGATCTTTACCAACCCTATATCTGATAGAAAGCTAATATCCAATGTATACAAAGAACTCAAAAAGTTAGTTTCCAGAGAACCAAATAACCCTATTAAAAAATGGGGTACAGAGCTAAACAAAGAATTCTCTACTGATGAACACCAAATGGCTGAGAAGCACCTAGAGAAATGTTCAACATCCTTATTCATCAGGGAAATGCAAATCAAAACAACTCTGACATTCCACCTCACACCAGTCAGATTGGCTAGGATAAAAGACTCAGGTGACAGCAGATGCTGGAGAGGTTGTGGAGAAAGAGGAACACTACTTCACTGCTGGTGGGATTGCAAACTGGTACAACCACTCTGGAAATCAGTGTGGCGGTTCCTCCGGAAACTGGACATAGTTCTACCAGAGGAGCCAGCTATACCACCAGCTATACCCAGAAGATGCTCCATCATGTAATAAGGACATATGCTCCACCATGTTCATAGCAGCCTTATTTATAATAGCCAGAAACTGGAAACAACCCAGATGTCCCTCAACAGAGGAATGGATACAGAAACTGTGGTACATCTACACAATGGAGTACTACTCAGCTATTAAAAACAATGAATTTATGAAATTGTTAGGGAAATGGATGGATCTGGAGAGTATCATCCTGAGTGAGGTAACCCAATCACAAAAGAACACACATGGTATGCATTCTCTGTTAAGTGGTTATTAGCACAAGGCTCTTTTAAATCCAGAACAATAGTGACAGCCAAAGAAAATAGAGCATAGTGGAGAGAGAAACAGAGCCACCAGGATTGCAACCCCAGTTGCATCTTATAAACCAAGACTTGTCCATTCTACATTCCCTGGTATTTACCAAAGGACTTGAAAATATATGTCTAAACAAAAACCTGCACATAAGTGACTATAGCAGTGTTATTTATACTTGGGAGGCAAATCAAACTAGCCAGCCTATAATTGCTACCTGGACCAGCCTGTTGTACCTCCAGACAATGCAAGACTATTCAAAGCTGTGAAGAAACGAGGTGCTGGAAAGATATATCAGGAGCTAAGGCTATATACTGTACGTCAAAGGGATCCTGGTATGGTCCCCAGCACCAAGTTGAGAGGCTCACAACAACCTGTCACTACAGCTTCAGGAGCACTTGATACCTTTGGACTATTCAAGCAATTGCGCACGCGCGCGCGCGCACACACACACACACAGACAGAGAGAGAAAGAGAGAGAGAGAGAGACCCCAATACATAAATTAGACATAAAACCCATTTCTAAAAAAGCAAAGGACAGAAATAAACAATGGAGTCATGCAAATACAAATGGAGGAAATGTAAATGCATGATACTAGGTGAATAAAGCCAACTGTAAAAGACAATAATGTGTTGTAATACAAGTTCTTGGTTAAAGTGGGAAAGAGGTGAATAAGCAGAAGAGGGATTCCAGGGAAGTGAGACTATCATGCATAGAATTATAATAGTGGAACTATATCAACCTACTTTGGTCCCAACTAAGAATATGTGATACAAGATATTTTAATGTAGACTGTGGACTTTGAATAATAATGACATGTAAATATATGTAAAAGATGTAGCATTGTGGTACAGTATATTGATTATAAAGGAGGCTGTATATATGAGAGTAAGAGGCACAATGTGAAAACATTTAGTGGAGATACTACCTCCACTAAATTTTGATCTGATCCTAAATGTCCTTTAAGAATGTCCTATTAAGCTAAGAGGACACCTTCTGTAGCCAGGCAGGAACCCCAATATAATGATAGGGATACCAACCCATCCACAAAATTTTGACCCCAAATTTATTCTGTCTACAGGAAATGTAGGGACAGGGGATGGAGAAGAGACTGATGACCAACTAATAGCAAGCCCAACTTGAGACCAGACCCATCACATGGGCAAGCACCAATCCCTTACACTATTAATGCTACCCTGTTAGGCTTACAGACAAGAGTCTAACATAGCTGTCCTCTGAGAGGCTCCACCCAGCAGGTGACTCACAGAGATGCAGCAATTCAGACACAGTGAATGGAGCTTGGGAACTCTTATGGAAGAATAGGAGGGAGGATAGCAGGCCCAAAGTGGATAGGCACTCCATAGGAAGGCCAACAGAGTCAACTAACCTGGACTCTTGTGGCTCTCACAGACTGAACCAGTAATCAAAAGACATACATAGGTTGGACCTAGGCCTCATCACATATATTTAGCATATGTCCAGCTTGGTCTTCATATGAGTCTCTACTGGAGTGGGGAAGGGAGAGAATGTTATCCTAAAAGCTATTGCTTGTACGTGGAATATGGGCTGCATTGTCTGGCATCATTGGGAGAGGATGTGTCTAGCTTCTCAAAGACTTGATGTGCCAGGGCGAGGGGTAGACTCAGTGAAGTCCCTACCTGCTCAGAGGAGATGAGTAAATGAAGGAAAAGATTGTGTGAAGGGTTGACCAGGGTGGTGGACAGTGAGTAGCATATAAAGTGAATAAGTTAAAAAAAATAAAAGAATGGTAGATATGAGATAGGATCCCAAAACCAACATCTGAATAGTCATTTCAGATGATTCTGACACATGGGACATTTGGATTATACTTAGAGAAACATTTAGTTTATTTAATGAAGTTTCATAGAAGAATATACATTCATGCTTGATCATCATATTTGTAACTTTTTCTCTTACCCATACCAAAACCAGATGACAAATTCAACTGGTGAAAGTCAAGAAAGGGCAATGATGGTGGTAAGAGAGCATGAATATTGTGAAGTCTAATAGAAAATATCACAAACCAGCACTGTACATTCAGTGCAAGACAAGAAAAATTTACCAGCATGGAACTAGAAAATAGAAGTGATGGGTAAAACCCAAGGAGTTATACCAGAGATTCTAAAATTCAGAGTTCCCCAAAACTGTCAGCCATTGAGATTGTCTCTGTTGGTTTTCTGCATACTGCTTATAGCATGTTGCCTGGGCTTTCTAAAGTTTATCACGTTTCTTCAGGTCATTGATTGCATCATACCACCACCAGTCAAAGTGAGCCAGAGCTTAAAAGGTTCAGTGCTTTTTTTACCCTCAAGACACTGCAGGTTCAGAAAGGAATGGCAGTGGTGGTGACTGCAGAGAAGTACAGTTCTCCATTGTGTCATCCCCAGTCTCACTTGTAATGAAGCATATTATCAATTTAAGTTACCATAATGCCTATCTTTGTAGATCTCTATTTAACAGCCAGCTAAACAAGGAATGCTCAGAGAATTCAGAATATAAACTCCTTAATTTTTGAATAACAATTTGTGGGTTTTGTTTACATATACTTAAATAATGAGGATTATCTGCCCTTGGTTTAAGTCTTCCTCATGGCTCTTTCCTATAATCTGTGAGGAAGTGCTGAAGAAGCATTAGCATTCATTTATTAAGAATGGAGGTTGGCATAGAAAGCTCTGTATTTCCATTGCCTTCAAATATTTAGTTAGATAGTTAGATATTTTTCTATTCAAATGACAGCTTTTGGGAGTTTCTGGCAAATGATACCAGTTGCAGTGTTAGGGAAATGTGGTGAAGGAATAACATTGCTTTATCATCTCATCTCACCTTCTCTGGGCACTGAAGGACCAGGATATGCAGATGAACTCACCATGTGTTTCAAGTTCACTCACTCACTTATCTGGAAGGAACCAGAGTGACATTATGATGATGTGGGCTGCACAGCAAACAACCACCTTGTAGAGCCTTGCTCATTCTCACTCAACTTTTCAGAGGCATGTCATAAAAGCTCTGTTTATTTTGATTTTATGTATAATTATTAAAATTTTTATAAGGATTTTACCAAGACACTAGGTATGGCATCAAGCCCAGGAGGAATTATGAGTTTATTGCAGCCCAGATTGACAGCCAACTCATAAAAATGAATGGCATTCTATATCATAACATCTCATCGGCCATTCAAGATGTTAATAGCTTACTACATCTTCTTTTTAGTATAATGATCCAGACAATGTAACAATATGCAGCACAAAAAGGAATATTAAAAAAACTGGAATTGATGCAAAAAAGTAACATTTAACAATACTCAGACATGATTTGGATTAAAAGTTTCAATTAAAACAACATTTACAGCAAAGCTTTATTAGGCAAGACCAATCACTATTTTGAAGAACATTTACCTGAAGACACACTTAACTCCTCAGCCTCTGTTTCTAAAATGCTCCACATTTCTTGTTCAGTTCAGTGTTGCAAAATTCATCAGATTAAATGGAATCACAGCAGGTCTCTGTACTGAAATGACTGTAAAGATGTCTCTTGATCACATAACTGAGGCAAGGCTTATCTCCACAAAAATTCTTCTTTCACCCACTAATCTTGGACTTTTGCCTTTTCAAAATTTTGTTTTTTATTTTGATTGAGAATTTTCAAAATATAGTTGACTGGTATGTTGGCACAGGAAAAAGTACTTATAATGTAAAAATGTACATGTATATTCTTAAAGACACATTCTTCATAGAGTGAGCTTATTAGATAAGTAGGGATAGCCCTTTAGAATACAATTTCATGATAAGAACATTTCCCCAGGTCATCTACCAACAGATCCATGAACATTCTCTATTGCCACAACCACCTATTCTTTTTTAAAAATGTTTTAATTTTTTGAAATTAATTAATTCTCATAAGATGAATCACAAGTGGCTGAAAACTCTTTAAAAAAACCCAAAACTTCAACCTCAAATGCCAATCAAATTTACTTTGAGATTTTTATCACACACCTGTGATAAAGGTTAAGATCAATAAACAACTGAGAGCATAGATTAGTAGAACACTCACCTATTGAATGTGCAATGCTTGAAAACTTGTACAGGCAGTATGGAAACCAGTGTCGAGGTTTCTCAGAAAAGCTGAAAATTGATCCACCACAATATCTAGCTATACCACTCCTGGGCATATATCCAAAGAAGTCTACATCCTACTTCAGAGATATTTGGTCACCTGTGTTCATTGTACTGTAGTCATAAAAGCAAAAAAAAATAGAAACAGGCTTATTGTCAACCAACTGATGGATAAACAATAATACTGTTACACTTTCACAATGAAATATTGTTCAGATGTTAAGAAAAATGAAATTGTGAAAATAGGATTAGAATAATCCCTTGTGAGTTAAAATAAACTCCAAAAGATAAACATTGTGTGATGTCTTATATGTGGCTGTTACCTTTTATGCTTTCAATGCATGTACTATGTTCTGATTGCTACAGATATCATGTACCTAGTAAGAGTGATATCCCAAGTGGGAATGAGGTGCTCTACCATGGAAAGGGAAATAGAATATAGTGTTAATGAGAGTTAAAGAGGAAACAAGAACAGAAAGATTATATTGAGAGCAGAATGGGAAAGAAGGTAAATGAGGAAACATGAGGAAATAAACTAACACTAGAGGGCCTTTGAAAAACCATGGAAACTACTACTGTAGAAATACATACAAAGTGAAAGGAATTTAAATGGAGTTATTCTATAATTGGGGAGACAATGTCCCAACTAGTCATGTCATGTCACCAAGTACCAGTAATAGATTACATCATGCTGTGTCACTGGACAAAGGAATTCCGCAGATCTCCCCAAATATCATTGGCTATTTGGCTATTTTCAAGGCTCTTAGTCTTTTTCCACAACCTGATGGTAAGCCTGTGCTATTGAAGAGACAGCTTGCTTATGACATCAAATATGGAGAGACTGAGTTGGTACATAATTAGAAGCGTTAGACCTACTGACCAGCATTTACAGTTCCAGAAGATACTCTGCCCACTATCAGATGAGAAATGTAACCACCAATGAAATTACAAACCTGGTAACTTTCCACAGAGACCTGTCTACAAGATATATCTGTGCAGTAGTGGCACACTTGTTATGGAAGTAACCAAACACTTAAAACAAAAAAGGCCTTTAAGCTCCATGAACTAGAACTTACATCTGACACTGCTAAAGTAGGAAAAAATTGAGATTAGATAGGTTATGGGCTCCAGTGGGGAAAACAACCACTGCTATTATTCTGCTAAAGCAATATAGTAATTAATGATCCCTAATGACATATTACTATAACTATAGATAAATGATTTACTCGGTTCTTATCATAAAACTTATTTTACAAGAGATGAAAATTAACATCGACATTGACAATAATGTGGACTCTGGACAATGTGCATAAAAGGAATTTGGAACACATATTCATAAATTATATGTATTTATCAAATTGCTTATCTCAAGGCTTAAGGATCTATGAAGAAAAGGACATAGAAAGACTTTTAAAGCCAGAAGTAGTAGATGACTTCTAAGAAACAGAGTCTTCCAGATAAAATAGGGCTAACACATGTATGAACTCACAGAGACTGTGACATGTGCACAAGTTCCAATGAGACAAAGTCCCAGAATTGAGAAAAGTAGGAGGACACAAAGTCTCATCCCTTTCTAGAAAAAGGAAATCAGTTTTCCCAATCAAGAAGACTCTACTAATATATGTGTGTATGAATTCAGGGTTGATCATTTGGTATTGGATAACAAATTTGTGGTATCTTCCTTGGGAAGACTATTGGCCCTTCTCTCAGCTTTCCCTAGTTACCTGTAGTCATCTAGGGTAGAGGCCCCTTGACATTTTCTTCTTTCACCTTAGCATGTTGATATCTTCCTTGCTCAGGTCTTCTTTAGGCAGCCATGTTGCTGAGGCTTTTATGAGTGTTCCTTCCAGGATTTTCTAGGAGATATAGTCTCACAACAGACTCACTGTCCCTCTGAATCAAACAATCTTTCTATGGGATGATAGATACTGTACACCTATTCTCCTTCATACTATACATTTGAATTTGAAAATGCAGAGACTCTAAACTGGTGCTCTGTCATCCAAAATGCCATTTAGAAGAAGACACAGCTTTGGAGTGCAAAATAATCCAAGCCTCTTGCCTAACTCACCTCCTGTATACTCTTTACAATATTAGAAAAGTCTCTCTCTCTCTCTCTCTCTCTCTCTCTCTCTCTCTCTCTCTCTCTCT
>JADRCD010220412.1:0-18210 GCA_019843815.1 Montemys delectorum
TCCACTTACCTCCCCTTTATTACCAATCTGATTCACCTGTTTAAAGATTTGCAATGGGCAACCAGTCTGTAGATTAATCTGAAAGTCTGTTTGCTAATTAACAGCAAAGCAACTTTGCCCCAAAGGCATATCCCCACCCCAGGCCTGACTCCCAGCTGCATGATCAGCGTCTGTCCGCTCATTAGCAAATCAAAGTGAAAGAGGCTGTGATCCGTTCTACTGAACGCTCCTCCCCTATCTGTTCCAATGCTGCTTGTGTGTTCACCAGCACAGCGGCCACCAGTTTGTCACCGTTCGCTATGAGTGCTGGCCCGGCTGCTAGGCCCGGCCACAATCGCAATCGCAGCCCAGACTGAGGAGACCTGCTGCCCCAGGCTCCACCAGGCTGGGATCTGCAAGGCACCGCGTTGCCTACCACCGCCATCTTTCCTTCGCTGGCGGCGGCAGCTCCTCCCAGCGAGCTGCTTCCTCAACAGGACCCAGTTCTTCCAACTCAGAACTATCAAGCCCCAAAACCTCTAGTTCCTTTATCGGATAAATAGATCTCTTTTCTGAGGCCTGTTTCTTACACTTCTCTCCCAGGGCGTCCTTTCCCTTGTCTCTTACTTCCGCAGACTGAACATCCTTGGAAGGGTCTTTTTCTTTAGGCATGCCTCTTCTTTTTTCTTTCTGAGCTCTTAACCTCTTATCTCACTCTGTTTCTGACATACTGTCTTGTAGATCAAGACCAAACATTGCCTCTCAGAGCTTACCTTTGTCCTGCAGTTCTGGATCCTCCCTGAAAAACGGGAGTCTTCTCAGTGGTGCCGGTGATGGCGAAGTCCCGGGTTTTAGGCACCAAATGTGGTCCGTGCTATTTACCCGCCAGCAGGAACACACGGACACACACAGGATCCTTCTGCAGCAAACCTTTATTACCATGTGGCGAGGAGAGGGCGAGCCCTGGAAAATGCACTGCTTATATACACCCTGGAGCGGCGTGTTCACCTCTGATTGGCTGTTTGCTCATTACCTCATGAGACGCCTCGGGATAGGCTGTGACTTGGTGCACTCTGGCCCTAGCACATGCACAGATAGGCTGAGACTTGGCGCGCTCTGGCCCTAGGCACATGCGCAGACTACTTGTTACAGGGAGAAGACACCGGATGCCGGCGCCATCTTGTAATGGAGGCTGCCGGCTCGGGTGCGGCTCTCTACAATGAATAACGCTACTGGGTTTTGCTAACAAGTCAAGATAGATACTGGAACACTTGGAGCAGTTCCAGAAGCTTCTGTATACATATTCTAGGGAATCTATTTTAGACATTAAAATTTAAGGGACAGGAAACCTCTTCACCATCATTTGCAAGTCAGACTCTCTTCTTTCTAATGAATTTACATTTGGACAAGATGAAGTCTTTAGCAGGTAGGATCTAGCTCTTAGAACACACTTGCTGCTGTCCCAATATAAAGTGTCAGGTTTCTTTTTAAGACCACTAATCTCTCTAACGATTACAGTTTTACTTGTCTATGGCTTATCTATAGGGTTAAAAGTCTTCATGACATTTTTTTCATAAAATGTACATTTATCATACCTTCTTTAACTCACTATTATAAAAAAAGATAGATGTATGTAGAATCCATTCCACAGTCCTAATGCTATCTGAACACAAAGTTCTCTGCACCAAACAAATTAGTTCATTGCACTCATAGTCCATGTCATTCTAGCTTTCAGGACCTTGGAAGAATATCACTCACATGGCCTCTAGCCCAATTTTCAGTGGAGTTTTTATTCACTCTGAAACTTCATGAGCTAGACTTCCATGACTCACATTTCTTTTTTAACTTTTTTAAAAATTGATTCTTTATGAGTCTCAGGTCATGCTCTCCAGGACTGTCCATCTCCGCTTCCCCTCACATTTCTTTCCATAAGTCCAGTCTTCTAAGCACTCACCAGAATGCACTTTTAATCTATGCTTATTATGGTCTACAGCTTTTCTAGCCCCAAGTTCCAAGCTTTACTATATTGCTCAACCAAACAGGAAGGTGACACACTATCAACACAGCCCACAATTCAGTACTAATTTCCTCGATTAACTCTGTCTTTGCTGTTACCAAACAACTTGAGAAAGGACAAATTTCTATTGACTTATAGCTCCAGGAGACATGCTCCATTGTGACAGGGAAGGTTTGTCAAAAGAAGCTAGGCCCAAAGTGGGATCCACCTCAAGGGGAGGTCCCAAGGCCTGACACTATTATTGAGGCTATGGAGTGCTCACAAAAAGGGACCTAGCATGGCTGTACTCCTGAAGACCCAACAAGCAGAGGAAAGAGTCAGATGCAGATATTTCTACCCAACCAATGGAAAGAAGCTGCTGACCCCTGTAATTAAATTAGGGAAAGGCAGAAAGAAGCTGAGGAGGAGGGCAATCCTGTAGGAGGGCCAGCAGTCTCAATTAATTTGGACCTCTGAGATCTTTCAAACACTGGACCACCAAAAAGACAGCACACACCAGCTGATATGAGGCTCCCAACACACATAAAGTAGATGACTTCTGAGTCTGTGTTTATTCAGAGATGATGCACCTAACCCTAAGAGACTGGAGGACCCAGGGAGTTTAGAGGTCAGGTAGGATGGGATGTTGAAGGTGGGGACATCCTCGTGGCGACAAGGGGTGGGGAGGAGTGGGATGTGGAACAGTCTGAAGATGGATGGGAGCAGGGGCAATAAAATCTGGAGTGAAATAAATAAATAAATAAATAAATGAAGCAAGGTGCAGCTGGTTACCTTGCATCCTCAGTCCAGAAGCAGAAATTGATGAGCTGAACACCTGTGTTCAGCTCCCTTCCTCCTTCTAACTCGTTCCAGGCCTGGCTTCCATCTGATGGCACTACCCACATATATAGTGGATCTTCTCATTCCAACTACTTTATGTAGAAAATTCCTCTCAAAAAAGTTCATGGTGTGTTCCTATGGTGATTTAGTCCTGGCAAGGTAGGTTGCTATGACACCTTCATTGTCCCTTAACCTCCACACAATTCCCAATGTCACATTTAGCATATGAAAAGCAGCATAAAACTAATATGTCTTCCTTGTTCTCTGTACACACTGAACAAATTTCATGAGCATCAGTTTTGGTTATTTTTTTAACACTTAATATTTCTTCTCAGTCTAGTAAAATGATAATTATATATGAATTAAAAGTGAGACTTAACTATGTTATTTTCTCCTGTTATCAAATAGTTTATTTGGCTTAATCATCTCAGTTCTATTACTTTAAGAGTCATTAAAGATCAAAACTCTATTTCCTGTGTTTCTGTATTGGTAAAGCATCTGTTCTTGTATATCTCAAATTAGGTGCCTTTTAGAGATTGTGTCATACAGAAATAAAATTGGGTTCCTCTTTTCCCTGGATCTCTAAGGCTAGAAGTCATTCTGGGGACTCAAGAGATACGTTCTCCCTTGCCTCCACTGAAAGCAGTGAGGGCAGCCTGGTGATTCTCTAGTAGGTCTTTGGAGAGCCCTGCTAGACATCATTGTTTTTAAGTCATAGAAACACTATGAACTTTCTTTCCAGGTTACTATAGGCTTGGTACAGAGCAAAGGCTGGTAAACTAGAGCCTGCATACCACCTCTCTCTTTAGCCATCCTGAAACACCACCATTTGCCTGCTGTATGCCTTACCTTATGTCTGCCTTCCCAACAACAACAATGCTATTGAGGTTTGGAAAAGATTTCATGCCTTTCTAAAGCCTTCAAACCTTAACATCTGTTCCTATAAAAGACAAGAGAAGACAGAGGGGCTGGGGTATTATATGGCCCTTCTCTTAAAATAATATCACCTAATTAACTGTCTTTCATTCTTCCTTAAAGACTAAATAAATGAAATAGGAAGATTTTAGAAACAGGATGCACATAAGTATTCTTCTATTCAAATTTTTTGGAATGTAGATAAGCGTTGTTTTCCTATGTATATCCTGAAATAAGCCTTCAAATGGAAACAGTATTTATTCAGTTCTCTCAGTCCCAGGCCTCATTTTTTTTTTTTTAGAAAAACTTCACAAAAAGGATTGAACAACCTTCCTGTTATAATCACCATTTCTCTCACTTTGACCTATTGTTAAATCACATGTTGTTGGATATAGTCCCTGTAGAATGGGAAAGAGACTGGCATTTTAGTTAAGTAATTAGCTGCAATTTATATAAACTGTGTCTTTATATAACTTCTAATTATAACAACTAGCTTTTCGGTGTATGTGAAGCATAAAGTGTGCATTCAAGCAATTAGAAAGACATTATCAAGCAACTTCTACTCTCCTTCTGAAGCTGAAAGATACAGGAAATAAAGTTTGTGGCATTTTGTCTTGAAGCAAGAGTGCTATGCTAATATAATTATATATCTGCTCATATCTTTAAGCTCAGAGTTGATCCTTTCTGGGACACATAACAAACCATACTGGATTAGTTTATAGATTGTGCAGAACCAGGGCATCCAGCCAGCATCTGGATAAACCCAACTTAACAGTTTGGGATAGGCTGGGGATGGGGGAAACCTAATCAGTCCTTTAATCCAGGTCAAACATTCATTTCCCTAAAAAGCTCAGTGTTTCTCAAGCAGTTTGCAGTTTTTACAGCTTTTTGATCATCTACTTTTTTTTTCTTTATTATAAAATGTTTCAGGACCCAACAGCTGGTGCTTGCTGGCTGAAGGAATGAACAGGAAGACAATGTGTTCATGGGATTATGGAACAGGCTGAGAAGAGAATTTATGCAGAGTTTTATAAGCTTATTCAGGCAGAAAATAGATTGAGGTGCACAGAGGAAATAATGTGTCATTCAAAGCTCAACTTACAGACACAGCCTCTACAACAGAGAACCAGCCATGAGATGCTCTTTCTCCTGAGTCCAAGTGTAAACTCTAAAATCAGCAAAACTTTAAAAGCAGACAGCGAGTTCTCCCTCTTTGGTGGTTGTGTTTTCAAATCGAAATAAGACAAATGGAAGTCATCACCTTCCAGTCAACCCTAACCAGGACCCCAAGTGTAGAAACTTGCCAAAATGGCGTACTCTTAGGCACTTACTCTACTTGGGATGCAGTAGGGAAAGTGAATCCTCTTTAAGAACAAGAAGCATCCTCATATCACTCTGTCTGAACTCTGAAGCTCCTTTCCAGGGAGCTCCTGGGGCTCTTGTAACTTCACCTCCCTTCATGCTGCTCCTGCATGTCACTTGTGATACGTCTAAGTGCTCCGCACAAGGCTGTGGGCTGTGTTTCATTCTTCTAATTTGGAGCAAACAGCACATGTCTACTTAGCTCGTTGGAAATGACAATCATGTTTCGTTAGCATCGCTGGTATTGTTTTGCTTTTTTAAATCGTGTTGGCTGAGTTTCTGTCACCAAGAGCTTTCCCTTGATTCTTTTGTTCCTTGTTTCTGTTGATTATCTTGATTCTGTTGGAGAAGCAAATTCATTATTCTTGGTGGTTCTCAACAAACAGTGTGTGTGGCACTATCTCGGGTTGTACTTTCTGACAAGCTGTCACAACACTGTTCGGAGGAACTAGTTCATTGGTATTCTTAATACTCAGAGACACTTGTCATCCTTTCTAAGTGGTGACTTCGCTCCTCTGTTCCCATCCTGCCCTCCAAAATACATAATAACAAAAACAAAAGACAAGGTTCTGAAAGAATTTTTTGAGTACAGATATCGAATTTGCTTCCTAAGCAAAACTTCTACTAGAGTTGTCAGTTCCATAAGACTTCATAAGTCCTAAAGTAATTCTCAGTTAATTCCTACTGTCTCTAAAGTGCAGCATTTATTTAAGAGTGTCATTTTTAGTTAGTTGGGCAGACATTCTTTATTCGCTTGTCTCTGCCCAGAAAGAGACAGAAATGACTAAACTGGTTAATGTTCAAAAAGTGAGTGAACAATCTACATTTACGTTACATGAACAGTACAGACTCCTGCATCACCAAGTGCGCCAGAAAAAAATGTCTTTCACAGATCTGTACCAAGAAGCATTCTTAGATATTCGTAACTAAGGCAGGATATTTGTAGGAGTCATTGGCATCTATCTTTAACAAGTGTGCATGTATGGGTTCCTTTCCAAACAAATAAAGCCCAGAGAAAAATATAAATTAATAAAACTTTCAATAGTATGTTAAACATTCTCCAGATAACACCTCATCTCTTGTCCCATTTAGCCTCCAACACTATTCTGTTGTTCATTATCCAGATGATATTAAGTTGTATTTTCTGTTATTAATGAGGTAAAAGCTCAGTTTGTCATACTGAGAGGCACATTGAAGTTTTCGATAGTCTTGTAGCCATGTGAGGTCCACAGAAAATCCACTGGCATGTCAGATTTTTAAAGGGAAACATCACCTGTATTTAAATGTCGAGTGTTTTAAAGTCTAACAATAACATACATTGTTAGCTTTCCACTTGCTCATCTTCCTCATCCCTTCTACATTGTCAGGAACCAGGCTGTTTTCCCCTTAGGGAACATATTGTGCCTGGTATACTCAAAAATGAGCTAGTTACTGGTGTCTTTGCCTTTACAAAACTGGGGGAGAAAAACAGGAAACTATGACTTTGAGGCCATCGTGGGAATGAGGTCAGAGAGCAAAAAATGAACTCTGTGTTGTTTGATAACAGTGTAATAGACAGGTAGCACAGACTAACAAAGATGTTTAGAAATACACTGATAGGGAGTGCTATGACATCAGTTAAAACTAACAATGAGAGACACTGCTAAAAACAATAACAACTTATCAGAATCAAGGAGATGTCTTAGCAGGTAAACCTGCTTACTACCAAAACTGAGCATGAATACAATTTCTGGGACCTACATGGTAAAATGAGAGAATTTACTCCTGCAAATTGTCCTCTAACCTCTACATGTATACTACAGCATGTGTACATTCATACATTCACATATATATTCTGTATATGTGAATCCTCTAATTCTCACATGTCTTCTGGACTTTGTAGCCTCTTTGATCATCATCATCATCATTATTATTATTATTATTATTATTATTATTATTATTATTACACATATGTATGTATAAATATGTAAATACCACTTGCTGGGTCTATTTAATGTTACTTATATAAATATGATTTTATGGCTGACTACTTGGTATTGGAGAACCAATTGGGGACTTCATCCCTTTCTCAGCAGTTCTTAGTTGTCTATAGTTTGTCTAGTGGTAGACCACTGTGAGATTTTCTCCTTGAATATTAGCATATCTATTGATAGGATCATTATTTGTCCTTGTTTAAGTAGAATATAACCTCACAGCACTCCTACTAGTCTTCTGGCTCTTATCGTTTTTACATCTCTCTTTCAAGGTTTTCCCTGAGTCCTAACTGCAGGAGTTGTATTGTAGCTATGCCCATTAGTGCTAGGACCCAGTCCCAAGCTCAGTTGACCTCTCCATTTAGATCAGTTATGACTTTCTGCTATGTTCTCAATCTGCTGCAAAGAGGTACTTCTTTGATGAGGGGTGAGAGAAACAGTTATCAGTGAGTATAACGATAAATTTGAGGGTACAGTTAAGGACAATGCTGGATTAATAAAGTGGTGGTTGTAGGTTCTCCTGTAATATCCATGACCTCACAAACCACTAGTAGTTCTCTAGATTCCCAGTACAAGGCATGGTTTCCCTAAAATTGAGAAAGTATCAAGTTAAACAAATGTCGATTATCATCAAGATATGATTGCCCCTATTGTACTCTTAGGTTTATCTTGCCACTTTGGTCATTGTTGTGGTTCATAGTCTTCACAGCTAGGTAGGACAATTGCTGTTCTGACCTGCTTGCTAACTCCTTGAGGTAGCTACCAAAGATCATAAGATATATTTCTCCATGAAATAAGAAAGGTCCAATTTCCTATCTGTTTCTTTGTGGAAAATCATACCTTCAGTGTCTCAAATCCTTATGCAGCTCTTGTTGGTTTAACTCCCTGACACATCTCACTTCTTTTATCAAGTGGCCCAACCCCAGATCCTTAGGGACCTGTATTTCTCATTCTCTATTGTGAGTCTGAGGTGAGCTGCTGGTCTCATTTCTCTGCTGTCTCCTGGTACATGACTCCTAGTACCAACTGCTTCACAACAGTCATCAATCCAGACACAGCCATTTGACCTTGCCAGACATACATACACATGCCCCAGGATTCTCCTCCGTAAAAACTGATAAGGAGGAGTCCACTTTCCTCTTTCATTATAAGGCAATAGGAGGAAGCTATCTGAAGCTTCACAGAAACAGTGGACCTGAAAGAATCAAACCACTGTGTAAGAAGAGGCAAAGATGAGAGACACAGGAAGAAGCAGCCCAGTGGTGCCTGTAACTCCAAGTCTACTCACCATGTGCAGCTTCATTAAGTAAATCAATAAACTCTCCTTTTCATGTGCAAGCTAGAGAAAATTGGATTTCTTTCACATAAACAGCCTTCTAAGAAATACGTTGTTCTTTTTCTGCCAAAGCTAAGGAAACCTAAAATAACTTCTTGCATTTTAGACTTCTGCAAACAATTCCAAGGAAAATGTACATTTTCATTTCACCTAACTAGGAGATACAGTTGGGAAGGAGACAGTCTGGGAGTTCAGATCCCAGTCGTGGCTCCTAACTGTGAGATCCCTGAGTTTTGTGGTTGGGAGTTCAGATCTTGACTTATTGTTTCTAAGATGTCTATACCCAATTTGTATATTAAATTGAATTGGGCATCTTACAGGAACTTGTAGTGCTTTCTGGAACAATAATTTCCAGGTGATTTCTGGTGTGATTGTTTTCTCATTTAAGTTTGTACCTCCTTGGAGTATAATTCTGCTCCCTTATTTGAAATAATGAAGACAAGAACTATGGAAAATAAATTACTAAGGACCTGATTTGTTTAATAACTTCAGGTATATGTCCCTTACCAATTTGTTAATACTCCTATCTTTGGAGCTTTTAATATATTTCATCGACAAATATTTTCATAAGACAGGCACCATCTGCATATCAGTAAATAATGTGTGGAGCCAAGAAGACAGAAAAGATTCTCAGTGATTACAAGTCAAAGCCAGGACAGCACACAACCCTACCGTGACAGGGTAGGATCAGCTGCATTGCTAAGACTGAAGAATTTATTATTTAGAATTTAAACTAGTAAGTAAAAAACTTGTCAGATGTTTAGATGCTTCACATTCCTGAAGAATGTGTCTCACCTAGCAACTTAGATGGATATTACAAGCTATTCATGTTGAAATCTCTGTTAGCCTGAAGGGAATAGGTAATGTGTTTTAGCATCTTGGTTGAAGCAGGTATCAACACTGTGATTATGCCCAGTGATGTGATAGCCTCCCAATCTATTTGATATTTAGAAATTCAAAACTATGTTCCCTTTACAACAGATTCAAGTACAAGAGTTAAAACAGGTACAAAAGCAGTTTTGAAAAACTCAGGAAGGGTTAATTATGAACAGCAGAATGCAATGGCACCAATGCCTTGACACAAGAGTATAATTGACTATGTGAATTAGTGAGGTGTGAGGCTACTCTGCAGTAGAAATGCTCAGAATTTTTTTTAAAATTTAGACCTTTAAAATCTCTAGGTTTTTCCAGCTTATTAAAGGTTTATTAAAGAAGAACAGTACACCTTTGTGGGAGGAAAGCATATGGCATTGCTTTCTTAAGCCTCACATGAGAAGACGTGCCAGGCAGTATATGTCATATGAAAATACCATAGTATAAAAGTTCTGTAGTCTCAGCACCTGCTTTTAAGTTAGCAAATAACTGTGGATTCCTTCCCATATGAATGAAAATACAATGTTGAATTTTATATCACTTCCATGGCTTGTAACAGCTCAGTGCCATTACAAAGAGTAGGTACTTAATAAATGCGACTTGATAGTTTTCTCTTACTGAATTTTCCCACCTGCATTTGTAAAGAAGAAATTTAGAGAGATCATCAGAAGGAGAGGTTTCTCAAACCTTAGCTAACCCACAAGGAGATCCAGATGGCAGTATATTGACGTAGATCTACAGTGAACATGTCAGTCCCTCAGTAGTGGTCGGATGGACAAGAAACTTTTTAATTTGGTTGCAACATCTGCAGGTGTTCTGTTCAAAGACCTCTACTCAGTGCTATAGAATTTTGTGACATATACTGTAGTAAAGAATTCCAAAATGAGACAGAATAAAGCAAAGTGCAAATTTTTTAAGGAAAGCTTTTAATGTACATTTAAGCATAGACATCAAAGGAGAGAAAGGAGCTGTCATAAACAATTCCTGTACATACCCAAGTGTAACTATGAGTTTCTATTGGGAATATTAATGGCATCTACACATGCGGTGTTGGTGGTTTCAACGTTTACATTGTTTGAAGAATTTAAATGTGCTATATATGTACAATAGTGTTTTATGCAAACTTAGTGAACAATGAAATTATGACCATTTTAGGAAAATGATAGAAGTAATGATGATTATGTTAAATTGACCTTGGTTCCAAGTATTAAACCAGAGGCCATTCTACCCATTTAAGGTATCGCTTTACATAACTGTTCACTGTTAAGATTTATTTATTTCATGTATGTGTGTACACTGTTGCTGTCTTCAGACACACCATGAGACAACATTGGATGTCCATTACAGATGGTTGTGAGCCACCATGTGGTTGCTGGGAATTGAACTCAGGACCTCTGGAAGAGCAGTCAGTGCTCTTAACCACTGAGCCATCTTTTATAACGCATTGTACAGAGTTTACATATGATATTATTAGATTATCCTACTTTTGGTTTACTGCTTAGATGAAAACAATTAGTTTCTTATTTCCTACTATATTGGGAGCATGAAGGCTTCTATATATAATACACATAAAACAGAGCAGAAACGGTAAAGAAAAAGGATGTGATACATGATACATATGAGAGATTTAAGTTCCTGTCATAGAGAATTCTTTAACATAAAAACAATAGTGATCATCATACACACTGAGCAGACACTGAACTAACGTCCAAGTGAAGAATCATGACAAATTGTGGTATGTTCAATGCTCTCACTGTCTGTAATTTCTCTGGGAAGGTTTGATGAAAGTACCTCAAGGAGAAGAATTTTACTGAAGAAAATAGAATAAATACAGCTGAAACTAAAGTGACTTAGCGTCTAGGAAAAACCAACTTGTTCCCAGTCGATCAACAGATGTTATGTCTTCCTGCCTTTATCATGCTACCAAAGTTACACATTACCCTCCTATCTGTTCCCTTTCTTCCTAACTCTTATTTTACCTATCCCAGAGTTTAGTAGCTGGGGAATAGCCTTTTCTAGATGCTCTGAAGTTACAACATGTAAGCATATACCATCCTCAGGCAGGCTAGCCCCAGAGTACTTAATGAGAGTCATTAAGGTCAAGTCCATTAAGACAAGGTGTATATGCTCTTAGTCTATTCAGTCTGTCCTCAAACTCTTTCTTGGATGAAGTAATATATTAACATATAGGGTAGGGGATTTTAACACACAAGATGTACTACTTTTTCATATCTGTGACAAAAAATTACCTGACTGAAGGAGGAAAAGATTTATTTTATCAAGCATTTCAGCAGAGTCAGATCATGGATATTTGGAAGAGCATCATGGCTTGGAAGTGTGTGTTAAAGGACTTTACTTCATTGTAGAAAATGAAACATGGATGAAAAACTGGCAGGGGACAACCTACCTTCAAATACCTACCTCCCCCAGATTGGTCCTTTTTCCCAGCATTTCCAGATCCACCCAAAATAGAGTCATCAAACAGAAAGCAAACGTTTGAAATAAATGGCCTAACACCAGATAACTTCTCTGGGATTGTCTTTTCTTATATTTATAATTAAGAAATTGTTTCTGAAACTTGGCAACAAGGATATTCTGTGTTTGTTTTATCCTGAGATACATATCTACTGTTAAGCAATTAGGTTGAACTTTGCCCAAGTTGAAAGCCAGATATAAGATCTACTTATATCTGTTCCTGTTCTTGCCTACTATATGGATATTCTACTATCATTTTATTTTTATTCTAGAACACACTCAGCCTTTAGATTGTATTGTATTATAGGAGTGTGAACTTTTATGCATTATTGTTCAAATCAATTTAACTTTCATCATTAAGGAGAGTTAGAGTTACAAGTAAATTGTTTAGATAGAAGTAAATTACACTTGACTAAAAGTTATTCATATATTGAGCATGATGGATTTGTTACTACTGGATACTTCAGTAGAGTCAACTGAGGGACATGTTTGAAAACTAAAGGAATAGGATATTCCTATGAAAAATAAAGATAGTAAAGGAGTCACTGGGGAAGAGTATGGTAAGCAAAGATAATTTTTATTCAGTATATAATCATGGTCTTGACCTGAGTTTAAGATTACAGTAGCATAGGACCATTTTAGTATTTCTCTTGGGGACACTAAGGTCTTATGCCTCCTTCCACTAAGCCCCCTTGTATAACATCTTAATTTCCTTTATCACTAATCTTTCACATGATATTGGGTTGCTCTAGTAAACTACAGTATAACTAATAGATTCTTATTGGTCCAAGATTGGTAATTATTAAATTTTGTACTATGTAGATATTTTTCTTAATTTTCACATAATGTCAATTTTTATTGGAGTATCCTATCTATGATATACATTATACTTTGTAGTATCCTTTGGTTCTTCCTGGCTAAGTTAAACCCTTAATTAAAAAAAATATTCGAATCCTTTGACTGGTTTATTTTATTTATCTGAGATTTTTTTTAATTCTTCTTCTTAACAGAGCATCAATTATTTACTCCATTGTTTAGAAAATGGTCTGGAAATCCCCATTTACCATGCACACTGCCAAGAATTTTTAATTTTAAGAATGCTTACAGATAATGAGGGCAATCCTAGCCAGTGGGTAACAAGAATTTGTAATTAATCAGGACTTTGTATGGCAGAAATGGAATACTTTTTATTAGTGAGTTAGTGAATTGAAACCCTTAAATCTTACTCAATTAAAGAACAACATAGTTAAGTGTCAAAATAAGTGCATAATAGTTGAATGTTTATAATCACTTAATGAAAGAGCAAAGAAAATGTGCAAGCTACCATCATTAGTCATAATGGTAAGAGCAATTTATACACTCAGTGCTTTTATTCAAAATAGTCAGCAGATCTATTGAGTATGAGATTGTGTCCAAATCTACTTCAAGTAAAAGCACTAATAATGATGGTATTATATATGCATAGTTGAACAATAAACTATTCTCCTAGAAAATGGTTGGTGAAGAATTATAGGAAAATGTAGATTTCTGTCTGATGCAGAGCTTAGAACAGTTGAAATTCCATCATTGTCTCCAAAGACATCAGGTCGTATTTAGGCTGTGAATCATGACATTCTACTTAGGAAGTTCATAGAAAACAAATATTTAAAGTACACACACACACACACACACACACATTTATATCAGACTAGAAATCCTCTTCATGACATTAGTATAGAAAAAAAATCTTGTTCCAGTTTTTAATAAGCATTAATGCAGCATAATACAGTCAGTTTTGCTAAGAGCTTTCAAACAAACAGGAAGAAATCTAAGTTTTCCAAAAATCCAGGCAAATACATGTTACAAGATAACACATAGTTAGTCTTGGACTAGGAGGATTTGGCAGGGTCCATGTGGTCATATTCCTGTATAAGCTTGTTGATTTCTTCCATAAAGCATGGTTGTGAATGATGTGTAACAAGGAGTTTGCTCTTTGGGGCAAGAACCCTGAATGAAAATAATGAATGAGGGCAGAGCTGCTCCTAGGTGTGGTGAAGGAGAAGGTTTATTGTAGATAAGAGGGAAAGCACAGCGAGAGGCAAATGACAGGGTCCAGACTGAATAAGACCATAAAAAAAACATTGTGGGAATATTGAGAGAGGAAAAGAAAGGAAGAGAAAAGGTGTGAAGAGAGTACTCAGGAATGCAGAGACCAAGAGGTCAAAGGACCAAGAGGACTGGTTGCCAAAATGGCTGAGATATTATAGGAATCAGAGAAGCTGGAGGAAGGGAAGGGAAGCGGGTTAGTTTAGTGTCTGGGGTAGGGTATATCAGCCACAATGACTCTGTAACAGAAAAGGACTGAGGAATATGTCCTCAGACCAGAATCTTCTTTGATACAGTAAATAGGCACCTCAGTGAGCCATTTGTCTTGTGTTGGAGACCTAACATAATCCACTGAAGTTAGGCTGGTATGTCCCAGAAAAACTGGAAAATATTCACAGGTCTTCTGGTTGGAGCATGAACCAAGGACATCAACATTATCTCCAGGATGGTTTTTGGGAGGGGGAGGTGGCATAAGGATGGGAGGTGGACCTGGGAGAAATGGGAACCAAGTGTGAGCAGGGTACATTGTATGAAGTTCCCAATTATTAATAAAACTAAGATGTTGATAAAAACTACCTGCGACATACTGATATTTTCTCCCTTGACACGTTTCCAAGAAGAGTTTTCAGATTCTTGAGAAAAGTCACTTACTCATAAGGAATTGTTTATTTTGAAAAAGATACATATAAAACAGTACTTGAAAACATTTTAAGATAAATAGTCTAACAAAACCAACCAGATTTTAAACAAGAGTAACTAGCCTCCAAGTTTCATTCCTGTGCTCCATTATACATGCCAACGGTTTTGGTTTTGTCCCCATGTTTGTCTTTGTTCGCTGTACTATCAAGTGTAGGCCAGATACTAAGCTAGGATCTGAATATGAATAATTGAAGAGATACAAAGACAAGTGGAATCATACCCATCCAAAGCTAACCATCCAGGTACCCAGATCCATGAGTTCCTGTACCCCTCCAGTGAGTCCTCTAAAGGACCTCATTAGTCTCTTGTGAAAAGAGAAGAAAAACATCAACAGTGAGCCAAGACTTCCAACAGCACTGCACCAAAGTCTCTAGGCTAACTGAAAAGAGGCATCCTATAAAATATTTTCTCGTATTGCAGTTGGTTTCTACAATAGGTGCCAAGAGCTGCATGGTGTTCCTATCCCAAGCACAGCATTACTGCTTCTAAAAAGAGTTCAGTGAGCTAGTTAATACTTGTAGCCCCATTTGGTTGATGGCTCTCCACAGTCTGATAACTTGCCTGTAGCCAGAAAGGCAGTAAATGGGATAAGTGTGCTGTAAGCAACAGTTGATCTGACACTAGAGGCCGCCTGCCTACTCAGAAGTATGAGCTCAAGAGCCTTGCCACAGGTTGGATTATGCATCTGCTTGAAAAGGAATCTCCGTGAATAAGAATGTTAGGAGTGCATGTATTAGGCTTCATGCCACATTGTGTACTTTGTTTCATTTGATTCTGACTCTGAGAATGGTAAGAAAGGAAAGTATGTAAGTTTACGTTTAAAAAAAAAAAAACAAACATACAATCAAACAAACAAAGAGCAAGCTGAGCATCAGGAAAGTTAAACAACTTGATCAGTGTCTCAGTTCATGACTAGAAGGGCTAGGACTCTTCCAGAGCACCACACAATTGCTTACCTGCAGTTTGAAATGGGACAATCCCCCTATGGTGATCACTCCATGTATGGATCTGTAAAAGCTATGAAGGGTCTTAGATTCCTCTTCAAAGCTGAGCTGAGTAAGTGTTAATTCTGACAAATCGAGAGCCCTGTTGAATATTTGTGCCTTTGTTTTTTTCTGACTTGTAAATTGATTTCTCTTTTCTTGATAGTCTCTGCAGGTAGAGTATAATATTTAAGGCTTTTCAAGCCTGTTTCTGCTGTGCTTTCTGAACAATTCTGTACACTACTTACCCAGATTGGGCCCTGTTCTGCAGTTTTTATTCAGGTAAAACTAATAGTTTCCCCCAGAGTGAGGAAAGTGTAATCAATCCCATTGTTTGGTTTCAATGGGTTATTATGGGTGGAAGAATCGCTACAGCAGAGGCAATTTAGGAAATCAGGTACAATTGACTCCCGCCAATTTGCATACTATAGTCCCCAAAGCAAGAAGTCCCAGTATTTCAACTAGAGATAGTGCAATCATTAAATGAGACCACAGACACAACTGAGAGATGAGCTGAGAAGAAATGAGGGGAGTAGAAGCAAGAAGAGGGGGAGGGGAAATACATTTAGAATAAAGTTCAATTCAAAAACTGGGGTGAGGAGAGTCTGAGTGTTTCCCAATCTCTCGTAATTCCAGTAAATATTCACAGTAAAAGCCTTCAACAGGAGAACCCCATAATAGGCTTCCAAGATCCCATTAAGGATGGACTTCCATGTGGATTTTACCACGGTGCTGTCTGACAACACCGGAATCATTTATCTTTCTACAAGATTGATACTAAGCTAAGCAGCAAAATTCCTATTGTAATATGGACTCAGAATAAAATTTTTGAATGGGCTCGGCTAGTTCATAGGCTTCTTTTAATGACTCATCTATATGAGTTCAGCTGAGATGTTTTCTGGGTCTTTCTTCAATGATAAAATACACTGCTTATAACACTAACATGTCCCTAGGAAAGGAAAAAAAACTGAGAATACAATCTTTGTTACTGCCAAATCACTTGTCATGTCTGTGGATGATAAGCAATGAGCCAAATGAGAATGAAGAAGAATGAAAGGAGGAGAGAAGTGCCTCTTAGGACAAGTGCATCTCCATGAGGAAGGGAAAGGACACTCTACCACTGCAATGAAAGCCAGGATAGCCCTTGTCCATAAGAAGTGGTGCTGTCAGAGAGGTGCCTTACCAGAACTTCCTCAAGCATCCATGGAGAAAGGAAAGGAAGGTAGCCAGATGAGAAAACGCTGAAAATATACTATAAAGCAGGTAAAAATGCAAACATCTCATCAATATCATAGCAACCCCCAAAGAAGGAAAATATGGAGCACTTTCAGAAACCTGGAAAGTTTAAGCAGTGAAATAATTAAAAAACAAACAGCACAAAAGCCACAAGTTGATATGAGATTTAGCTGGAATGCCAGCCTTGATCTATGCTTACTAGGCAGGCTAGCTCAATATGTCTATATATGCAGGGATTTTTTTCACTATCAGGCATTGCTCACTGTCTCCTACCTGAGGTATCTTTTCATAGCTGGTCCCAAGTAGAGAATATTACCTGGGGTCAGAAAGCGCTTATTGTAGCTCTCTTCATCACTATTTCTGCTCCACACCTGCCTGCTTCATCTACTTTTTTTTTTTTCTGTTTGCATGTTGCTGGGAATTAAGAGTTCAAAGGCAGGCTGGCGCCAGAGCTGGGAGCTGCGTCAGCGAGGAGACAGCAATATGCACTATGAAAAGCAACTGCAGCTTTGAGAAGCTGCAGCTATTTGCATTCCTTGTTTCAAAAAGATCACTTTCAGTATGTGAGGATGGCGGAAATGGATGCAGTCATCACTTGCAGGGCTTTGCTGGGTGGTGGCAGCTGGAGACTCTCTCTTCTCATCTCCTACAACCCACAGACCCTCGTGCAAAACAGGAGGTAAAAATGCCATTGTCCTTAAAATAAAACTTGACTGTGGAGCTACATATTGTAGGATTTTTTTTTTTAATTGGGGGAAAAACTTTTCTTAGACAAAAGAATACAAAATTCAAATAAAAACTAAACAGACACTGAAAATTAGTGTTTCTCATTAATAACTATAAACAAAGCTAAGTTTTCAGATACACCAAATAGTCACATTGTCTTTGAGGGGAAAAAAAATCCCACTTTTATCTTGAAGTTCTAGCCAGCTTTCTCCATGACTCTCTGAGACATATTTTACTCCTTCAGTAACCCCTAAAATGTTTTTATAACTTATTTCCTCTGTATATTTCTTTATGCTATAGTTATGTGGGAGCATATTTTGACCACACTACAATGCTTATCTGTACTCCCTTTCAAACAAACTATCGATACAATGATGAAAATGTCAAATCAGGAGCTATTATTTCATACAATTAATATGTGCTAACAATTTTTATTGAATTCATACTTCTATCTATATATTTACTAAACAGTATGAGTTGATAACCTATCAAATGTCAAGAATCTTCTAAGTATTAACAATGCAAATATTGAGGATCTGATAGCATGACTCAGCAGATAAAGACACTTGTCACCAAGGCTGATAATCTGAGTTCAACTCCCCGAACCCATATTTGGCAAGGAGAAGATTGACTTCCAAACTCTGTCCTCTGATTTCCTCATATATCCTGTGGCATGCACTCATAATCTCTCTCTCTCTCTCTCTCTCTCTCTCTCTCTCTCTCTCTCTCTCT